>CM040238.1:175542850-175598323 GCA_022545495.1 Chrysanthemum lavandulifolium | reverse complement strand
TGGGGTGTTACAATATGAATGTGGATGCCACAAAAATTTCTGTAAATGTGGAATCACATGCGGGTATTAACAAGGGAGGTAATGCAGGTTCTAACGATCAACCTTCTACTAAACCTAAGTCATTTGCATCGTTGCTCAATAATGAACCAAGGATGAACAAAGTTAACTTTCGTATCTTAACTAATGATGAGGTTTTCGACAAGGAAGATATAACAATTTCGTTGGACTCTGTTGAGGAAGTAAGACATCGCTTTGCCAACACATCATTTGGTTATTTCCTTGGTAAGCGGTTGGTCTTTCCTATTGTAGAGAACTATGTCAAGAACACGTGGGCTAAATATGCTATTGCGAAGGTGATGTTAAACAACGGATTCTTCTTTTTTAAGTTCTCTTCCAAGACGGGTATGGAGCAGGTGTTAGAAAACGGGCCTTGGTTCATTTGTATCGTTCCTTTGATTCTGAATTCATGGTCTCCTAGTACGAGTGTGAAGAAATAGGAAATCAAGAAAATACCCGTATAGGTAAAGTTCCATAACGTCTCGGTTGTTGCGTTTACAGATCTGGTTTAAGTTTAACTGCTACTAAGCTTGGGAGGTCGATCATGTTAGACGCTTACACGGCTAACATGTGTCTAGAGTCTTGGGGCCGTAATTCGTATGCTCAAGCCCTCATTGAAGTTTCTTCTTACCAAGCTCATGTGGAGTCGTTGGTTGCTGTTATTCCTCTCACTGATGAACCTGGTCACTCGTTGGAAACTATCAACGTAGAGTATGAATGGCAGCCCCCCCCCCCCCAATTGCATTACATGCAAAGTGTTTGGACATACTAACGAACAATGTCTACAGCGGGTTACAGTAGAGCGTTCTAATCCTGAGGTTAGTGATGGTTATGTTGAAGTTACGAGGAAAAATGGGAAGGGTAAACATAACGTTAAATCTGGTTCTCATCCTATTGTAGGTATTCGGCTTACTAAACCACCTCCTTCCAAGAATGACGAGGCTTCGAGTTCACAGCCCAAAGTTAATTTGGAATCGCATGATAAAGGTGGTACTACTTCTCATGCTACTAGTAGTACGTCTCCGTTACGTGATGTCCAGGGTAAGAATAAGAGTAAGGTGGATGATATTAACATTATTGATTTGAAGATAGTTTTGGTGTGCTTCGGGAGCAAGATTCTTTTTTTGAAAGTGTTATTAATATTACATGTACTCCCGATACACCTGTTGCTGATGGTAGTGTGGATACTTCTGAAGATATCCCTAGTCCTTCCAAAGACCCTTGTCCTTCTAATATGAATAGCACTCCTAATCTGGTGGAAGACTGTAAAAGGAAGGGTAATCTGTTTTCTAAAGTGGCAATGTGGTCGTCTCTGATAGAAGAGATGATGATGAAGTGTTTATGATCAAAATGGGACTAACTATTTTGGTGGTGGAGGGAACACGAAGAGTCTTTTGGAGCAATTGAAAGAGGGTACATGTGACTACAATTCGTATGAAGATGATTATTTTGATGATTGTGGCCTTTCTGCAACCCAATTAAAGGTTGCTGGCATCCATGATATTAACTTTGATAGGTTATTATTTTTGTTTTGCATAAAATTTGATGCGTCTTATTTTATGCTAGATTAGCTTTGGTGTTCAAGTTGTTTGTAGCTAGTTGATCATTTGTGGTCTGTCATAAATGATCTAGTGGTTGTTTCTAGGTTATTCTATTTGTTTTGCATAAAATTTGATGTGTCTTATTTTATGCTAGATTAGCTTTGGTGTTCAAGTTGTTTGTAGCTAGTTGATCGTTTGTGGCATGTTATAAATGATCTAGTGGTTGTTTCAAGCGGTGGTCATCTATGCATATTTAATGTGAAACAAGATGATTATATGCGAGTTTCTCGTTATATATAATTTATAGAGTAATGCTATTTAAGCCTACAATTCATGTCTAAATACATGTCTAATACATAAATTACTTGTACAATATACATTTTCTCTCTCCAAATTCTAACTAATCACTTTTTCAAATCCACCAATCAAATCATTAGACATACAAGTAGACTATTAGGCATAAGAATCATTTTTCATAAGCTAAAGTCACATAACTTTTAAATGACCTTATGAACAAGACACTAATTAATACGACAGCTGAATATAGACTATCTATATTTTTAGAAGCAAGTCAAAGCTTGGCTGTTATAACCTTTTTGCATAATATTCATCTAAATTCGTTGCAATTAAGGAATTGAGTTAGTGACATTCAATAAGAAAACTTGGGATAGGCTTATAGCAATTTATACATGATAATAAAGGAAATGATATGTACAGATGATTCAGTTAAGTTTCTTGCAAAGAAATTTCAAACACATTAATATCCAAATATCTCATGAAACACTTCACATAGATGGTGCAAACAAGCACATAGAAATTGAAGTAAAAGCTCTCAGTACCCCTAAACAGAACCACCATAAGAACCACCCTGGGAGTATATATTGCAGATATGCCTCAAACTGGCATGAAACCCGATACCAGAAACCGAAGGAGTTTGTGGAAGTTAAAAAAAATAACAATCCTCTTCGCTCACCTCCACTTTCTTTGAACGAAAAATCGACTGAGCAGATTAAGACTTGGAATTCAAATATAGTTGCTGACCTCTCCAACTTGTGCTGGCACAGCTAGAACAGGGAGTTAGAGAATCAGATGGCTTCGTTTGTTTTTTATCTGCATAAAACTTGAGCAGTATGGAAGATGAGGGCTTTTAAACATCTCACTAGAGGTGACAATTATAACTCATTTGCTCGTGAACAATTGGTTCACGTTAAGTTGTATCACTCACAGGTCAAACGGGGAAAAATTAAAAAGTTAATAGTGGGTCGAAAGTCAACAAAAGTGTACTTATTAAGGCACATTTGCCTCCTAATTGTTATCACTTAAAAAAACTAGATTGCTACTGAAATGATATAATTGACACACTAATCATTAAAATATTATTAAGCTTTGAACAAAGAAATGTTTCGGGTGACCCAGTCACCCTGTACAAAAATTATTCATTTTGAGCCCGTTTGACCCGTTACCCAACCCTCCCTATTGCCACCTCTTAAATCATTTGAACAACAACAGGGAAAGACTACCAGATTCTTCATGATTGATCTTCATCTGATCTGTAACGAGTCAACCTGCGTCTACGCCTCCTCGGGTTTTCAGGATGACGGCCTTCATCATTATCATTCACCGCATTCAACCGAAAAGGATCTTCATCTTCATCACTGTCATTATCACCTTCGTCATCTTGTAAACCCAATAAGGTTTCCCCCCAATAAAGCCGCCGAGGGCGGTGTCTTGTTGGAACCCTAGTTCTTGCACCACCTCTTCGGTCAGTCGAAGGTGAGTCCATTGAACTAATCATCTGAAAGAAGAATAAAGCAGTCAACCAATGTCCATTATTACCTACTTCACCTAAACCCCTTTCCCTATTCTCAGCGTTATCGATTGCATAGTCTCCATACAAAACTGCACCGGGCATAGCTGAGCGGATGGCACTGACTATATCACCATATTCTCTTTGGTGCTCAAGACGCCTCCAAGCTCTTTCACGGGTCGGGTCCACATCAGAAGGTCGGGCAGTCGGGTGGGCCCGCCTAGCATGACGTCTCAGCTCTCTATAAGTACCGGAAAATGTACACGATTCCTGAGAACAACTACGGTGTTTCAAATTGAGATACTGTCTAACATCTTCCACTACTTCATATCCCGACACGCTTCCCCGACACAAAGGGCATTTCAAGCTAGACTTCAAGGGCCTCAATATATTGTTATTAGCATCTCCGGGTTCTCCAGCCAATTCAACATATCCGATTGCATCTGCATCGGTTGAATTATCATTTACAGGTATCAAACTAGGTGGAGTAGTAGCGGTGGTATCATTAGTATCAGAAGTAACGAGTTTCTTGAATCTATCAAGGCAATTTGAATGGCGATAACTTGTGTCACAAATAAAAGAGGTACAGCCTTTTTCATGAGCACTGCAGAGGATACGGACAGCATTGTGTGGATGATCCATGCATATAGGGCAAGAAATGTCATCCCATTCTTTGTGGAGTGCACTGATGTCTGCATCATTTGGGTTTTTTCTCTTCCTACTCGTCATCTAATTCACTGTAATATGGTACTCAAGACATCGAAATTAGTAGACACCAATGATTCATCATATAAATATCCAGATAAAACAAGAAATTTTCACTGTACGAATTAACGAGATAAGCAAACTAGAGGTTAAACATGACCTATTCGTAAGCGAATGGGTCAAGTCAGATTACATTTATCTCTAACAGGTCAAATAAAAAAATTAACAAAAAAGTGAACAGGTCAAACGGGTCTAAGTGTATTTTTGATGCATAGAAACTCCTATAATAATATAATTATTTTGATCATATTATGTGTTCCAAGTTTTATTGCGTAACCCAACCCACATATCTTGCCCTCTATATGTACAACCATGAATAACATGCATGCAGAATAAAACCAGCAAGATACATGAGCCAAATACTGAAGCACGCATGATACAGCAGGACAATACGAACAAGAAAAGGACAGATGTGCATTCAGTTGTACATCTTTCGGATGTTTATTTCTGTCTTGCTTCATTTAATCAGGGCTATATATACTGATACTCTAGACACTAGCCTAGGCTAGCAATGCTAGTGACATTGCTTTTAAAAAAAATCCATGGTTTGTAAATGTTGATAATAGCTAAGTTAAATAAAGAATTAAAACTAAACACAATTTCCTCACTTAATTGAGTAACACCAAACAAGAAAACTTAAAAAAGGACCAAAGTGCCTCATGTAGAGAATACACTAAATGAAGTAAACTATTTTACCAGATTGACCAAGAATAGATACTGAAACATCATATCACAACCTTGTCAACATACTTCCTATTATTATTTATTTATTTTCCAGCAACCCTTTTATCCCAAACTAGTTGAATTAGGTTAGGAACAGATGAGCATGATAAAAAAAGCTTGAGAAAAAGAACACCCCTAGGGCTAGCCACACGTTGCACCTCAAAGGAAACTACATGGTATTCCATCTTTTTTGTAATAAACCAAATGCATATACTAGTTGCACCTAACTAGATATTGACCTGTGTCTCAAGTCAGTAGAACCTAACAGCTTGTACCCAATGTGATAACGCCTATCAGGAAAAAATAGCCCACATATTCAATTTCCATATGCTGATATGAGTAGTGACAAACAAAGCATAAAAATACCCTAAAAGCTAAACAAACAATTTGAGAAGATACCCCAAAAGCTTAACATAGAAGAGGATATATGATAAGAAGATGACATACAAGATTACACAAATTAGAGTTTCATGCATTATTCATACTTTTATATACAAACTCACCAAGATAATGCAATCTGAAGAATCTCTATGGATTGATCGAAACTATCAGGTACAATTTTGTTAATCGACCTTATTGTATCTCGACAAGTGGTTGTCACTCAATAGTACAACACATCAAATAATACTTGAACATATACTGCCTTCAAACTGAAGAGTATTAGCAATTCTGAATCTACCTTGAATCACAAAAAACGCTAACACCTGCAGTTGTACCGCAGAATAGAAATCAACAGTCAAGTGCATAAAATCTCAATTATAAGACAAATAGCTATAAAACAGTTTATTATTAGTCTTAACCCAAATATATACGTTGATTTATACAAGGATGTTTACTAATTGAAAAACCTGAAAGTAAATTAAAAAAAAAAAAAAAAAAAAAGTAGTCAGGGAAAACAGCCACGATTTGGACTAACATTGGTATGCAAACGACTTAGGAGCATCAGAACAGCATGAACACCACTCACTCGACAAGTAAACTGCTTATCAAACTATCAAAGTGTACGATTACCAAGGAACCCTTATGCAACGCATCTAGAGTCATCATCACCAAATGGTAACTTTAAATCCTACTGATCCACTATTAATTTACCTTAAAGCTAATTCCACAATAAGAGTGTGATTTGCTATCAAATGCCATGCCTTCTGCAAGTTTATTGCTCGCATTTACATATTTATTTGTCTTTTAAACATACAAAGGGGGCCCTATCATTTTGGAGGATAATTGAAGAAATTTGTTCATACTGGTTTAAAGGTTAATTTATACCAAAATGTAGCATAGTTTTAATATTTTTTATTTTTACATTGTGTACAGCTTACTTTACTTTTCAGCATTGGATATGTTGAGCACTCAGCAGAAGCTTATGAGAGCATGACTTTTATGTCTTACAAAAGTTGAGTTCGTGTTGAAAAGATAAAAACCCTGCTAGAAAGAAAAAAACTTTAGTAATAATTTTTAAAATATAAGCTCTAAACGTTAACCCACTCGAAGTAGCTTACATACATACAAGCTCGGAGCTTTTGAAAAGTAAATTACAAATACCCTTTTCCTAACAATCATGCGAAAATATACCTTTCTCGGCCTTTCGTCTAAGATCAAATGTAGTATTTGTTCTTACCAGTTTAATATTTATCTGATACGTGCTGATTCGATATTTATCTTAAATTTTATAAGAATCATGTGAAAATAAATTAGTTTTATTAACTTGTGTTCTTCAACTACGGCCAGTTTAGCCAAACCTTATTACACAACTTACGCTCAAAACTCAATATAAAAGCTATACCAAGCCAACATTCCGTGCAATTGTATGCAACGTCATTACATTAAGTGGTAAATAAAAGGTAAAACTAAGTTACGTCTTCCTACAACTATTTTACATATATAACTGCACGAAAGCGCAAGTTGGTTACAAACCATATACTTATGCAACATTTTAGCGCAAGTATCCTAGTTCAAAACTTTACACCCCCTAAATTTCCGCTCAACGCCATTTTCACACGATAATTTTTCATAATTCAATCATCACGTATCGACACAACTTATTCAACAGTTTTAATAGAACAAATCAATTAACATAACAAATTCACCTAACAAAAAAAAAAAAAAACCTAACCCTAGATTAAATTGGCTCAAATTCAACTAATTCCAATACCCACTGATAAAATTGAACCTAAAAATGATCAATTAACATAAACATAAACCAATTGAACATGAGTAATTAAATCAGATCGATATAATAAATAAATTCCCAAATTAATTGGGAAAAAATTAAAATATAAAAATTGAAGGGATGGAATTACAATTGAGTCATGGATTCTTCATGTAAGCGTGTTTGATTTGAGGAATTTGATGGAAATTTATAAATGATTTTGTTTAATTTTTAGTCAATTTTGGGATGAGAAATTGGGGATTAATGTTGATGAAAATATGTTGTCATCATGTTTTTATTTATATTTTTTTAATCTAGAAAAAAGATGAGTAAGAGCATTTCATTCATAATATTATAACACCAATAACATTCGCGTCACGCCGCGTCGATCGCCTTTTAACATTTAACATTAACGTCCCTAAAAAACACTCACAACCATAACATCCGATAACATCAATACACCGATAACATTTCATATTTTCAATTTCAACCCTAAACTAAAACAAACACTTCGTTTATTAAAACACATATCACATTTACATTAAAACACCAAGTACATTAAGCGTTAAACACGAATTACATTAAAATTAAAGATACAACGACATCGACGAAAATAAAACTACTAAAACTTAAAAATGAGTCATCGTGTCCAACCATCGAGGCGGTTGGCGGAGAATAAAACTCCCCATTAAAGTATCGACTCTCCATTATGTCGAAGAAGTTGTCTTGGAGTCTTGAGCTTCCGTGCTTCTTGCTCATGGCGGCGACCTCTTCGCGTCTTGCACTTCCATAATCTCCTAACGTTTTCTTCATCTTGTTCGGTTCTTGGGAGGATGCCTCAGCTTAACCATTGGGGTGGTTTGAAAATTCACATGGATTTGTTCACGGGTGAACTTGGAACAATTAGGAGGTATGGGATGTTTTCAAAACCACCGGAAAGACATTTTACGGTGGTGTAGAAACAAACGTCGAGGTTACGGTAGAGTTGGAAAGGCGGTTTTAAGCAACTTTTCCGGGCTAAGAGGGAATTCTTGAGAAAAATCTTTGCGAGACATTTTTGTGTGTGAGTTGTGTGTGTTGTGTGTTCTAAACAACTCGGTAGAGTTGTATATATAAGCGAGTTGATTTTGAAATTGAATAAATCTGCTCATATTTGATTTAAATTTCAAATTTGAATTTGAATTTATCATAAAATCGACCAAGTATAATTTAAATTTGAATTTGAATAGGTTGAGGGTGTAAGTGAAAATTTATTTGAAATGGTTTAGGGGTGAAATGAATTTTTTTTTAATAACTAACGCGCGTTAGTCCCTTAACGCCCAGGGACTAACGGCGTGAATGATGCGCACTTTCAACGGGTTTAACGCAATAACGCGGGTGGTTTGGGGTTTTAACGTCGTTTTGGCGTTAAGAATGGGAATGCTCTAAGCATATAAAAAGTGTGCTCATTTATTTTTTGGATTTTTTGAGTAAATTACAAAGTTAGTCCTTAAACTCATGCCAACTTTTGGGTTTAGTCTCAAATTCGTCGAAAGTGGCATTGGTAGTGCCCAATATCTTTATTTTGCTTCGCTGAAAGTCCAGATTCCTAATGCTCGTTAAAAATTTCATTGGCCGCAAGGGATTTTTCTTTTTTTCTTTAGGAATTTCTTGTCCAAATACCTTATAACACCGTTAGTCCTTGAACTTTATATTGCTTAAATTCAAAAATAAATGCCATTGGTGCAGAAGAACAGATGAACTCGTTGATGGACCTAATGCATAATATATAACACCAAAAGCTTTAGAGCGATGGGATTCGATATTAGAAGATCTTTTCAATGAAAGACCTTTTATTATGCTCGATATAGCTTTATTATATATTGTTTCTAAGTTTCTTGCTGACATTCAGGTTGAATTATTTCAATTGCCTTCTGAGTTAATCTTGAATTTATAATTGGACAATGGGTTCTTCATGTTATCAGATTCTTGACAAATTTTAGAGTTTTTTTTTGGAATGTTACAGCCATTTAAGGATATGATCGATGGAATGAGGATGGACCTTAAAAATCAAGATATTAGAACTTTGATGTGCTTTATCTTTATTTCTACTATACATAGCAACGAGATTTTATAGCGGCATATAGTTATAATGATATTTTGGTTAAGTATTTTGTGTAACATTTTGTGTAACCAAAATATTACTACAACTATCTGCCGCTATAAAATCACGTTGCTATGCACGCGTTATAACAACCCATACATTTCAGGTCATTTTCAATCTCGTACTTTTACTATTCACTTTAATTTCTTGAAAATTAACTTTTACGGGTAATTAGATAAGTTATCCCGCATACATCGTTACGCATACATTTAACGTGAATCCAATCCTAGACTATATTCAATCTACACATTTTTATACATTTTAACCTAATTACATGATGCAAGTGATTTTTATACTCGTCGGGTCATTTTGATAGTTTACGTCGATTTTATTAAGACCCGGTGTCACAAAACGCGTTTACAAGTTACGTTTTTAGTCTAAACGTCAATCGAACCTCCTGTTATACTCATTAACATTAAAAAACGAAATTGTTTATTTTTGATGACTTACGGTATTTCTATACGTTTTGGATTTTTATGTTTTCTGGTTTTATGTTTTACGCGTTTTAAGTTTTATCATCTAACAACTAGTTTATATATATTAATACACTAACCTAAGTAAAATAAACTAGATAATGTCTACCTAGTCATTACTTTGCCTATTCATATACTAGATAAATATCTAAAACATAATATCTTACTAAATTATCTTTCATTTTGCTTTCAAATTATTCATTCATTATACTTATACATTTTCAACCCATTTATTTCTTTTTCTCTCAATACCAATGACCCAAGCACAATCAAAACACCATTTTGATCATTGTTCTTGCAACTTTAATCCATCATAAGTGTTAGTCTTATGATCCTTGTTGAATTCAAGTTCCATTTAAACCATAAAAACACCAAAATCACCATAAATCTCATCCATCTTTCAAGAGTTTTTCATGAAAAGTAAAACAATGGTTTTTATCATAGATTAGGATAGATAAAGGGATTCTAAGGTTGGGTTATTGATTTGGAGTGTTGGTTATGGTTGGAAAATTTTGAAGATTAGTATAAGTGTTCTTGGCTTTGTTTTGAACTTGTTCTTGTTGTTATTTCCACCACCAATCTTTGTAAGGAATCATTTTTATCATCATTTTTATGTCTTTTACATATTTTTATATGTTTTATACAATTATATCATGATATTATACCTTGTACCTAGATAACAAAGCTTGAAAACCATATAAAACATGATTTGCACCATTAGTTTTTGAGTTGATATGATTCTGTCCCAAATTTGATTTTGGTATGAAAAATCAGTGGACTTATGGAACTTAGAAAAAAATAGAGAGTTAGATCTATTTTTGCGATTGTTTTGATGGGTAGATCACTTAATAAAGATACTCGATGAATTGAATAAAAAAGTTTTAGCGAGAAGTATCAAAATCTGAGTAACAGTTTTGAAACGGGTAAAACTCATACAATTTGCATATAACCACTTGTTGGTCAAAAAAGAAAAGTTGTAGCTAAGACATAAACTTAAACTTATCCGAAAACCCCAAATCAAACGGGGTTGTAGAACTCAACTTATCGCCAAAACCATGGGATTGATAAGTTGCTGAAAGAATCAGCTTGTATATATAAGGATAAATTAGTAATTTTGCTTTATTTAAATAACTTTAAATACCATGGGACCCACAAATCTATGAAGTTCATTCAAATACCTTTCCAGGACGTAAGAACCAAGTCATAACCATTTACGGTTTAGGAGCAACGTATTTTTAGACATTTAACACATTTTAGTACAAAATTCTACACTTAGGGAGCCGTCAAGAATTTTACTCTTTTAGTGTAAAATTCTGGACGTTGGGAGCCGTCAAAATTATTTTCTGAAAATCCCATTTCCCGAACTCAGTAATTCACCAAACTTTTAGGAGTCCTTTATACATCATAAACCTCATTTTCATTCAAAGACTTAGTTTTAACGACCCTCGGAAACGTGTTTTGCAAATATGTCGATTATATAACCAAAGCACCCTTTAATACTTTACGTACTCTTCAAACTCCTTTCTATAAAGACCTATTTGATACTTGGACTTTAACAAACCCAACCATATCCTTTAACACTCGACCACTCTACACACTTGTTGAATCAAACTCACTTTCGATACTTTTTAAAAACTATAAACCTTCCGAGCTCGTCGACAATAGTCTTTGTCGTTATAAAAACCTTATAAGCCCTAGGTACAATGGTATAATCGATATAAAAACCTTATTAAGGTTCATTTGCATTCATACGCGTATTCTTTACAACCTATGACGCAACATGTTATTTAGGTTGCTCGTAGGATTATATCAGCATTCTCGGCGTCTCGTTGCATTATCTCATTATATTTGTCTCGTCACTTTATTAGCACGTTTGCTATCATCTTTGCTCGAGGTGAGTTTATAGCCCCTACTTTACTCGTTTCAATATTTATTTTGAACTACTTTGGGGTGAGATACATGCTACAACTTTTGTAACAATCATAATTACTTGAAAACGTACTCTGAACTGAATGTTTTATTGGCACTAAGTAACACTATTGCCACACTTAAGTCCCTACATCATGAGTCATTAATCACTAAAGAGTGATCGCGAATATTGTGAATATATTGTGAATAGGCCTATTGGGATTGACGAATCCCGTTTGTGCAGTTAAGGCAACTAAACGCACTATATTTAAGAATACTATGTATAACGACATATTACCTACTAGGGCCACTATTGCAACGATTATATCAATTCTATTGGTACGAGGTTAACGCTTTGGTTGTCATGAGCTTAGTGCAATAATAATTGTTTTCGAACTATGGGTGTATAACAACGTAACCCACGATATATTAAACACGGAAATCTTGTAATCAAATGTTTTACTTACAAACCTATGAACTCACCAGCCTTTGTGTTGACACTTTTAGCATGTTTATCTCAAGTTCGAAAGGAATTAGCAGGCATGTGAAGGCGCACAGATATTTTGAAGACAATGCATTATTATCATTCAATAAAACTTTTAAACGTTCATGTTATACTCTTTATGTACTCGGAACTTGTTGGGACCTCTTTGTAAACTATGGTATTTACATTAATCAAACGATAATTTATTTCAAAACGTCTCATTTAGAGTCGGTTTTTGTAACTTGTATTGTATGCTAACAGGTAATACCCAGTGACACAATATTTTGTTGCGATTATTTCCATGTTGACAAGTGTTGGGATTAAAAGGCTTCTTGAAAATAATGTTGCTCAAGTAAAGATACTGTTGCTTAAGTAATGATACTGAATTTTAATATTTTTGAAGTTTAAACGTTTGAAATATTCAATTTTTTCATTAGGTTAATAGACTTTGAAAATTTAAAATTTTAATATGATATGTTGGACCCTTCATTTCTCTCTCTTAAACTCCAATAGTGTTAGGATTTAGTAAATCCAATTATTAAAGAGTCGGTCACCTCAAGTATATGTAATCGTTAGAAAGCTCGTAGTCGTAGATTATTATATGTTAAGTAGTATTTAGTTTATGTAACACCGTGGAGGACGACGGTCTTTACCCACTGTATGCGATCCACGACCCGTAGGTGGCGATTTATGTAAGAACTATAAATACTCTCTACCTCCCAGGTGAGGTTGGAGCTCATAATAAGATTTTCTTTCTCTCACTAAAGTTCCCAACCTCTAACTCTTTCTCTCTAAAACATCATCTTATACGCCTCTTTGTGTTTATGGTTTGATGTGTTACAATTGGTATCAGAGCCATGGTTTGATCATCTCTCTTATATATCCTTGGATTTCTAGTGGTTTTAGATGGTTTTTGAGTTTGAAAAAGTTTAGTGGTTTTTGCATCATTTGGATCATTTCTAGTGTTAAAGTTTGAATTTTGGGTGTACTTTTGTGTTTAGAACCATTGTAAGTGCTTGGGTTTTGATTTGGTAAGCTTGAATCACTGTGGTTGAGCTTGGTTTGGATTGAAAAGTGTGTTTTTGAAGTTTTTCTTGCTAGCGACTTGGCTCTCGTAATGTTTTTCATCGTAGCGACTTGCTTCAGTAAAAGTTAGCGAGTTACAGTGTTAGTTGTTAGCGACTTGAGCCTAGCGACTTGTCTATTGAGACAAGCCGACAAATAGTACAAGTTAGTGGATTCTCCACTACGGCTAGCGACTTGGTGAGGGTAGCGACTTGCTTCAGAAATTGTTAGCGAGTTGTAGTGTAAATTGTTAGCGACTTGATACTAGCGACTTGGATCTTAGCGAGTTGTTCTTTAGCAACTTAACTGTGTCTAGCGACTTGGTGCTTAGCGACTTGTTGTCATAATTCTTAGCGACTTGGTGCGTAGCGACTTGGTTCATAGCGACTTGAGCCTTTTAGCGAGTTGTTACTTAGCGACTTGGTGACTTAGAGACTTGTCTTCATAGTGTTTTGTTGACTTTTCCCGACAAAACTTCAAACGGCCATAACTTTTGAACCGTAACTCCGTTTTCAGCGTTCTACCCATCAAAACGACCGTGAGAACGAGGAGAATGACACACCGAATCGGGTCAACTTTCTAGGCCTAAATACACTCCGAACAGAAGTTATTGAGGTTTTTAAGTTTTTAGACCTAAATTTCTCGGGAAAATCTATCTTAAACCACAAATAACTATCTTAAACCACAAACCAAATAGACCACAAATTTTCAAATTTTCCATGCACATGTTGAGGGGGAGCATCTATCTTAAACCACAAAGATTTGAAACGTGATCAATTTATCTCAATGTGCAGTCTTTTCCTAATTTGTGCAAAACACTCTCAAATAACTATGCACATATTGAGGGGGAGCAAATTTTTGAAAACCTCATCCTTCCCTAATATAATTTATCTACTTGTTTTGATCAGGGAAGTGATGTTTATATCTTTTAGAAAGTGGTAATCAAAGAAGTTAATTCTTCCTCTTGCCTCCGTGTGCTTAAACAATTTCAAATACATGATGCACATGTTGAGGGGAGCTCTTCTTCTAAAAATATCAAAAATAATTCAGGTACAAAATGCTTTGATAATATATCACAAGTATCTGGATTGATTTTCAAATGGTTTTCAATTGGTTCCAATGGCAGATGAACAATACCAAATAGACCGACCAAATTTACTTTATATACGGTGGTATAAGGATGATAAGGTTAGGTATTTGTTCCCATGATCCGCCAGAACCGGAGGGATCTACCCAGGGACAATGCACTAGTTAGTGTAGAAGTCGTTAGGTATATTGAAAAAAGGAGAAAAGTGAGATATGGGAAGAGTGCGGATGAGGCCGAGCTAGTCTTGGAATAAACCCAACAAGGTTCTAGTTATGAAGTCTCGGTAAGCTTGAAGGGTTGAAGAATGAAAACAATTGAATGAGAAAAGGGTGAAAATAAATAGCCCTCCAATTACTCAACCTTAGGGCGTAAACCGGGTTCAATTCATATACTCTTGGTGGTTACCAAGGTAACATCGGTATTGAAGACAAGGCGTCATGGACCCGATGACGACTGCACTTCAACTTCCCAAACCACTCAAGTTCCTCTTAAAAGGACTTGTTTCATTCTCACGGGAACCGACATTATCTATCGACTCTCTCTTAGAGATTGTTGATATTGAAGAAGGAGACCTCTCCATAGTCTCGAAATAGGATCCAAATATGCACAAATTGAGTCTAGAGCCACGAGATCATCTATAAATCTCATTAGGACACTTTCAATGAAGACTCTGTTTTACACAATGTGGAAAGAGATATTATATCTTGAGTCCTCGCATTATCCTTGTGGTATTGCGGAACATCGAGTGATATGCAAACACATTCACGGTGAAGATGGAAAGCCTTCAGAGCCAACATCATACAAGCTCACGGTGGGTGGCATGTGAGATCTATTCTATAGATCAACCATGTGACAACCGAGCGAAACAATGGGGCGATTCAATCTTTTGAATCAATCACGGTTCGAGTTATGGATTGCGGATACCTTTGAAAAACCGGTCGTTGTGCTTAAAAACTCTTTTCTTTAGCACATCGATCGTGTATAAATATTTCAATATAAAAGGTGTTTACGATTGATAATTGATTTTCATTAAAACCTTCGTTGTAGTGCAAAACAATTTCTATTGAGCGATACACGATTGTTTTTCAAATCTCTTTTCATCAATCGGTGAATCTCTATTCATTGGTTCACTCACTCCGTGTTGTCTTCTTTGAGACGTTTGGTTTGAGAACAACTAGAGCGATCGCGAAACCACGTCAATGAAATTCTTGAATTATACCGATCACAGCGAGTACTTGTCTTGATCAACGGGAACCATGGGCGTGTACCTCGATTCAACGAAGTGATCAAAGACACTTTCGTGCACTTTATTGCTAGCTGTTGTATGCGGTACACCCGACATTTGCGGTGATCGAATGAAGCGGTCAATCCATAGCCGCATGCTCACTCAACACATTCATCTCGAAGAAATCATGATTAGTGCATCAATGACTCGATATTTTCACTCTATGCTTACGCTTACTGCTGCGCCAATATCATGAATCAATAAAAGCTTCCGCTACTCGATGAGAATATATCATGATCCGAATGTGAGCATGTCGGTCCGTATGTCACAACATCACATAATACAAACACCACAGCGGATGAGTCGAGATTGATGTTGGTGATGATCTCAAAGCGGCTCAAATCTCATTATCACGTGGATCAGTAAAAAGACCTCCACTTGGATTAATCAAACATGCAATGTGAAGAATCAATGACTACGAGCTTCAGAGCAAAGTACTACATCAAGAATGCAAGAACAATTTAATATGTAATATCTGTTTGTATTCAATATAATTTTTAGATGTGTTTGAGGTGACCTCCCTTAGGGGGAGATTGTTAGGATTTAGTAAATCCAATTATTAAAGATTCGGTCACCTCAAGTATATGTAATCGTTAGAAAGCTCGTAGTCGTAGATTATTATATGTTAAGTAGAATTTAGTTTATGTAACACCGTGGAGGACGGACGGGTCTTTACCCACTGTATGCCTGATCCACAGCCCGTAGGTGGCGATTTATGTAAGAACTATAAATACTCTCTACCTCCCAAGGTAGAGGGTTGGAGCTCATAATAAGATTTTTCTTTCTCTCACTAAAGTTCCCAACATCTAACTCTTTCTCTCTCTAAAACATCATCTTATACGCCTCTTTGTGTTTATGGTTTGATGTGTTTGTGAAATCCAATATGTTACAAATAGATTGTTAAAATGTGTAACTTGTGAAGTAAAATGAATTTTTAATATTTTTCAAGTTTAAGCGATTGAATATAAAATTCTTTCATTAGGTTAATAGACTTTGAAAACTCGAAATTTTAATATGATATGTTGGACCATTCATTTCTCTTTCTCGAACTCAAATAGAGAAAATTCAAAAAATTTATAGGTTTGCTAAACTGATGGTGACACTTTTTTTTACCTTTATATATATTCACAAAATCATTTGTTGCTTGACTTACTTCTTTTGAAAAATCAAATTTTTTAAAACACAATATGCGAAGTGCTAACTTTCCTGCTTGGTAAGTTCTATTGTAACAAAATGTAAGTAACTAATAACTTAATAGAGATAAAGTGCTTTTAACAAATATAGATTAATAAAGTTTTACAAAGAGTTAATTTAAAGGATGAACTGATATAACAAAAAAAACCCACATAGATTGATGTAACTTGCAACGTTACTTGCTAACTAACATAAAGTTGCCAACATTACTAACTAATACTATTCCGAACATGACATTGGAAAGACGCTCACACATGCAAATCGAGGCAACCAAATTTTGTTGAAAACTAGACATAGTCACCGATATACAACCATGTTAGTAGAAATACAGTTCTTTATAAAGGATTACCTGACGTTGCAAATACAATTTGTCGAAGGAAAATTATTCACCGCTAAACGTTGTCGAAACTACCGCTGCCGCTAGGCGCGGGTACTCGGCTAGTACTACATATAAATAAAATGGTCAATGTTGAAAATTGTCAAATGTGAGAGAACATGAGCAAAAATGGAATAAAAGGCTGGACATTCAATTATCTTAGGATGGTAGCAGTCGATTGGATTTAATCGGTCACAAGACATGGTCGACCGATATTCAAATCGGTCAATCGAGTGTTGGAAAAAAAAGATCGTTCGTGGGTGTTAGATTTGCATCTATCGGTCTAAAGTATGATCGATTGTGAGACACACAAAACTCAAAAAAATATTACCGTTGCAAAAAAAAAACTTTTTTTACAAAAACTTTACCACTTTACAACCTTATAAATACCAACCTCAAACACACTTTTAAACACACAATTTCAAACACAATTCAAACAACTTCTCATCCATATTCATCATGTCAAAAAAATACTCCCACATCAAAAAACAAGCGATCTCGACTACCCAAAAATGCCCCGAATTTGAATTTCTCGCCGGACTACAACTTCGAGTAAACCGACATAACACCACCACAAAATCAATATATTCGGTTTCGTGCACCCGCTTTTGAATATCCAACACGACTACCACAACCGAATCAAAATCAAAACCCATTTAGCGTTAATCGTCCATTTATCCCACCATATCGTTCTAATACAGATTTTCACCAAGAACCAAGCGGGTTGTCGTATTATCCTAACATGGATTTCTCGCAGTCTTCCCAACCATATCAAATGTATTCCCCGATTCGTAGTGCTAATCTTGATATGGATTGGAGGATTATATGGCAGACTATCCGACTCAACAATACTCGACCCAAAACTATCCGAGTCAAGATGCTTCGATGGGGAAAGGTTCGGGTCACGGTTCGTACCACGGTTCCATGCCTGTTGAAAACGATGACGATGTCAAAGAGACGTCACCCATCAAACCAAAGAAGCCTTCGAGACGTGCTACAAAGGCGAAGGACAAAGGCAAAAAGACCGAACCAACCAAAAAGAACGAACCATAGACAAAGGCGAAAGAGATAGCGCTTTGTAGAGCTTGGGTTTATGTGTCGGAAAATTCCAAGAGAGGAAACGCTATCAACAGGCACTGCTTTTGGGAGGAGGTGATACAGTACTTTGAAAACGAAATTGGTTCACAAGGAACGTACGACTCGATCATGACCAAATGGAAGAATAGGACTCGTAATAGGGTTGGGAATTTTTGTGCTATTATGGATAATATCAAGGAAAATCATGGAAGTGGTGAGAATGATGTAGATGATAAAGAAAAAGCTCTTAGAGAATACCGTGTGCTTTACTGTCATGATTTTACATTGGAGGATTGTTGGAAAATTTTGAGGACTCATGATGCTAGGAAGAATTGTGAGATGCCTGCTTTCAGAATGAATAGTCGGAAGAAATCAAAGGTATCTACAACTACCTCGGGGTCAACACAAAGTCCTTTGAATTTCCAAGACGTGCATGATTCTGATGATGAGGAACAGACTAGAGAATCACGACCAGAAGGTCGTGATGCAGCCAGGAAGAAATCATCCTCCTCCTCTCGTGCTCCACCAGAATCATTTGTTAGTTCGTTAGCCAAAACTTTTTTCAAGTTCAAGCCGTCAAAATAGGAAAAAAAATAAGGGTATAGAAGATGCATACATAAATTTAAGGGAAAAAGAGCTGGAGATGAAAAGAGAGAAAATTGAGCTCCAAAAACAGCAAATGGCATTAATGGCCCACTCAACCCAGCAACAATACTTTATTTTCTACAATAAACGAGTCGACCCAAGTTTTCCCCCACGATAACTACAAGAACTGATGGATATTAAGGAAAAAATCAAGGCACGCTACGACTTAGATTATTAGTTTAAGTATTTAATTAGTAGTGTAATGTTTGAGTTTTATTAGTTTAAGTTTTTAATGTTATTTGAATAATTTACGTAATGTTTTTAATGTTTATTTGAATTTAGTATTGTAATGTTTTTATTTTTAATGAGTTTTAAATTTGTTGTATAAAATGTTTGAATTAAAAAAAAAAAAAAAAAAAAACGCGATCATGTGTGGCAAATTGGTCGTGTCTAGTCATCGGATAGAGAAAGCTAATGTGACAGGGAATGACCCAGGTCACAACTGTGCATAGCCTTAAAATCTCAACACATATGTTTTCTACATCTTAATCTTTAACTCTATTAAATTGTTGATCCCAGATGAGCACTTGATCTTATTAATTATCTTAGATAAATCTAAAACAATTAAAGTATAAAAAACTGTCTTGTAACAAGATTAAACGCAATGCGGAATATTATGTTTAACAATAAAGAGAACAATAAAAATAGTTGTTATCTCACAAAACACTTCAATATATTAATACGAATACTCAAAAGTATTAGGGTTACAAAACCTTGAAGTGATCGACTCTAAGAATGATATGTACTCTACATCTAACCTAGGACCTCCTTTTATAGTGCAAGAAGTCCTTTACAAGATAACTATAATAGTACAATATTCGTATCAATCTAAATACAAAATATATACATCATATCTATTCCATAAATATCTCTCCACGCGTCTTCAATCTTTTGTCTTTATCACATAAGCAGTAGTAATATTTGTACTGGCAGTTAGTACTACTAGTGTATTCTCTAAGTTGTCCGTCTATAAGCTTAGCAATACTAAGTCCATATGCTTGGCAGTACAAACGGTTAGCTTAATTCCCAACAATCCTCCCCTAAACTTGTGATTTCTCATCAAATCATCAAGTTTTTTGAATTAATCTTCTCTTCGTGATATTGAGGGAATTTTGCAAACATCTACTTACTTGGTCTGTTAGCTTGTATGAAGATTCTGGTTATCGAATCTCTTGCCATTTCACTATCTTCTTCAACTGTAAGCCTTGAGGATAACATAACCAGTAAGGTTTTCATTCTGAGAGGATATTTTTTTTCCACCAGCATGAACCAATCTAAAGTACGCGTATAGACATGATGAACACTAGATGAACTATATAAAATCCATGTAGTTCCTGGGACAGTAGCATCTTGACTCCAAAGTCTATCATAAGGATCAGGATCAAACAATCTTTCTAATTCAACCCATAACTCTTGTTCCTTGTCATCTTCAAATTCTCTTTGATTACACCTTTGCTGCACCAAGTCCCATAGCTTTACCATATCGTCCCTGTCAAATGCTTTCACCATGTTTGCAAATGTTTTATACATTTCTGCAATATTACCAACTATGGTAATCTTCCAAGCTTTTACAAACTTATCAGTATAACTCTCCCAATCTATGATAGGATGCTTGGTTTGAAGTGCTTCAACATGAACACCTTCATTAGGAACAATAATCATCATATCCTTCAAATCTTCTTCTTCCATTTCTTTTGCATCTGTAGATGAACTTTCTTCAACCTTTTGTTTCTTTGAAGCTTCTGATTCCAAAACCAATCCAGCCCTCTTAGTTCTGGTACTTGGTTCTTCTGTTCCTGTTGGCCTGAAATCTTGTATTCTTCTGTAAGCATTCACATACATTTCTTGAATCTCATCAAATGATTTCCCTTTTAGTTGAGCATCTCTTTTGTGATCTTGATGTTTTAAGTACAACTTCATACTTCTCATCATTTGACCTTTAGTAGGAGGTTTAACCCTCTTCTTTGGCCTCTGTTTCTCTCTCATTTTATGTATCAGATCTTGAATAGCATCTTCCTTTTCTTCATCAGGAACTGCTACACTTTCTTCCTCTTGCAAGATCTGAGCAAGCAATCTATCACTTTCTTCTTGAGTTGTCTCAGTAGACTTCTTCAATTTCTGTTCTTCAAGAAACTTTTCTACCTCATGTTCCTGCACCTTTTGAGCTAACTCATCATCAAAGTAAATCTGTGCAGAGTCCTTCCTCTTCTCCTTGAGTGGTTCTTCTTCAACTAGAATAGCCTTTTCCTTATCTGCTCTTTTAATATCTTCTGCACTAGTAGTACCTTCTGGCACACTAGCAGTACCTTCTGGCTTCTTAGAACTAGTAGCAGTATCTTCAATATCTTCATGAATATCTACCAATTCTGTAGAAGCATCAGGATCAAATTTCTCAGTTCTTTGATCACCACCACTTAAGTCAAAGTCTAATTCCCTCCCCCGAGTTTCTGCATCTGTCTTCCTCCCCTGTTTGAGAAATTCACCAATATCAACATCAGGAGCAGTATTATCAGAACTTGAGGAGTCAACAATGTTTGCTCTTCTTTTAGCCTTTAGTGTCTTGACTTTGATCTTCAATCTCTTAACCTTTTTAACCAAGGTAGTGTAGACTTTTGCATAGAGTTCCTTAGTGTCTTGAAGATCTTTCTCTAAAACCTCCACCATGGTAGATAATGTAGTACACAAAACCGTCAATTCCTTAAGTGTCAGACTGCCCTCAGCACTTCCAGATGTGTGACCTTCTGGGAGAGGTGCATCATGAGGCATAGACTCAGTATCGACCCTAGTTGGACTAGGAGGAACACTAGAGCCACCCAAATTTTCCATTTGGCTTGGGATTCCATCTGTTGTATCAAGCCCTTTTGAACTAGACACATTTGATGTTGCCATGGTTGGGGTCTTAGTGATGTTACCACTGCCCTGTACTGCTTCTAAGCTAGTCACAGTAGTGGCAGCCCCTTCCACTCTGCCAAAGACAGTCTCATTAACTCCTAGGGTCTGAGTAGGACCACTAGGCTGAGATACCATAGTGACCTGTCTGCGTTGCCTCCTATAGGTTTGTATAACAAGTGGGATATGAGTTATGTTTGGAACCACAATGGGTGTGTGTTGGGACTCAGCTGGGATTGTTGATCCTTCACCCTATACCTGCACATGCATATTAGGAAACAAAGGAACTACTACCCCATTAAACAACCTTGATGCCATTGACATATTTTCAATTTTTTTTTGTTTCAAACAAGGTGTTGGATAAATTTCTTGATGGGTAAGCAGTTTGCTCTTTTTCAAAATAGTTTGAATAAACCTTGGGTACATTAAAAATTTTGATTTAGATTCCACATTCTTCACCATATTTTCAAAAATAAATTAGAAAACTTGAAAGTCCTATCAGTTGATAAGCAGATGAGAGCAATAGCAATATTGCTACGAATTGCTCCTATGAAGTTTTCTTAGGACTAATATATTGAAGAAGTGTGTGAATGAAAAACCTCCATTGTGGGGAGAAACAACACTTTGAAAAGTAAGTTTTTGATTAACTGTATCATAACCCATTCTGGAAAGATGATGAAAAATTTCAGTATTTGGTAAATCAGTAATTCTAGTTTCATCTTCCAAACGGAGATGCCTCCTAAGAGAAGACTCAGTAATTCTGATAGTTTTACCATCTACTTTGGCTTTTAATTGTTGGTCTCCCTGTTCAAGTGTTTTAACAGTAACTGATAGCAGGGTTCGGGGTCGAGAAAACTCCTTTTCTACGAGCAAGTCTTTCAACCCTCTAGGCAGTGAACCTTGTCGTTGTAGTGTAGTATGTGATAAGCCCAAGGGATTGATTTCATTCTCAAGGGGAATAAGAATGCTAGAAAGAGATATATGACGAGAAAGTGGGGTTGAGGAAGATTCTTTTTAGTCTTTTTTATGTTTTTTTTAGAAAACAAAGGTAAATATCTCGGGGTACAAGATTGGGGGTGGTACTTCTACCGATTTCTACTACTTTTACTAACTATCTAATTATCTAATTAACTACAGATAGATTATGCTAATTGAGGTGTGTTCGTATGATGATTAAATATGTGTTTACTTAGATGCTATTACTCCCTAGTTATCTCTTATTGGTCGGTTGAATTGTCACTTCCTTTATCTTAATTGGTGCGTTGTATTCCGTTTGGTCGTAGGGTGGTGCCTAATTCCCTAGTTCTATGAATTGCAACTCTCCTATAGACTACCCAGGATCGGCAAGTACAATGGTATCTCCCCCGAATACTCTACTATCCTTAAGCTACAATTCACGCAATAAGCACAACGAATGGCCTAAGTGCACTCTAAGGCTTTTTTGCTATTTAGGAGGTTCAAGCTCGCAACAATGAAAAAAGAAGCCAGTTTTCCTTAATCTAGCGTCTACCAAATAAGACAAGAGACAACCTAACAATAATTAACAACTAGGTTTCATAGATCTAAGCAAACACAAGGTGAATTAGCCAAGCATAATCAATGAAAAGCAAGCAACAATAATGATAATTGAAGACATAATATAAGATTGAATCAATAAACAAACCATTACAAGATGTTTATAAAGTGATTGAAACCCTCTAAGTTGATGAAAAAACACATATCTAAACCCTAGAATCGGACTTAGGGTTTTGGGCTTACAAAAAATGAAGTTATAATGTTATATTTATAGGCAAATTTTCTGTCAGCAAAGATTGATGGCGTCATCTCGATAGAGTGAAGGCGTCACGAAGTCATTTTCACCAAACTGTAGTTTTCTCGTTTCAGTCAGCAGGTTTGTGATTTATGCAATATGCTAAAATGTATGTGTTAAATTTTGGGGTATTAATCTGTGGCAAACATGTCATTCTATCAATTGCTAATGGCTTCCAAGTTTTGTTCTTTGCAGACTTATTACAGGGGTTAATCATGGACAAAGCATAAATGGTTTAAAGTTCCAAGACGTTCATTTCTGCTGAAGTCTATCTCATTTCTGCTGATGAGTCATTATAGCCGTTAGAGGGGTGCTTTGTGTATCTTATTCCCCTATTTAATAAGTTCCTTAATCTAGGGTTAGATACAACTGTGAGTGCAGTCATTGTCTCACATTCTTTTCTATCTGATCATTTCATTGATCTTGTCTTCTCTTTTGTATTTGTATGATTATTGTCTCATTGACATTAATCTAATCTTGTAACACTTTGGATACTATTGTTGATTAATCTAAGCCAACTATTGAGGCTTAGGTTTGAATAAAGGTTCTATTGTTTATCTTGTGTTGTTGATACTTTCGTACATGGTATCAGAGCTTCAGGCTCATCATCATTATTGATTCTACATCCAAGGGTTTCTTTGTGGAAACTTGGGGACATCTCTTGGTGGTTTGTGGTTATTGCTATTGGCATAATCACTGGTTATTTCTTATTGTGATTTGTTCTTTCCGCTGCATATTGCTCTGTAAGTCTAAGTCTAATCTCTTCTTCAAACAAACAGTACTTAAGTCTTTGTGGGTGCAAGCGGGTAAACTAACATCTTGATCGCCACCTCGAGTGGTATGAATACTGCTCTGGTTTACCCAGTTCCACAGGCTTGGTGCTTGTTGTTTCTTAATTACAAAGTCTTATTTATTTCTTTATATCTCTATCTGCTCTTGTTTTTATTTTTATACGTGCTTTTGTCTATCTTATTATATCATCATCTTATTGTTTGTATTATGGCTATTGGTGATGATAATATTGGTGGTGGTGGTTCTTCCCGAGAAAAGCTTATCCTTTGGTGATGCTTTGTATTTACACCCCAATAACACAAATGGTACTCCCATTATTACTATCAAACTCACTGGGCCGAAAATTACAAAATATGGAATATGGCCATGACCTTTGCCTTAAGGAACCATAATAAGTTAGGGTTTATTGATGGTACTTGCATAAGAGATGATTCGAACCCTAGTCTTGCTAATCAATGGGATACTTGTAACTCTGTTGTGGTTACTTGGATTCTTAACTCTCTCATACGAACTATTTCTTTGGTGCTATATATGCTAAAGCGCTTATGAAATGTGGAATGATCTTAAAGATACCTATGATAAGGTTGATGGTTCAGCTATCTTTAATTTGCATAAAAATATAAACTCTCTTAGTCAAAGTGGGTCCTCTCTTGCTGATTATTATAACAACCTTAACTCTTTATGGAAACAATTTGATTGTATGATTAGCTTGCCTCCTTGCACTTGTGAGGCTACAAAACATTTTGAAAAACACAATCAGCTAATCAAGTTAATGCAATTTCTTATGGGTCTTGATGACTCCTATGTTCCCATCAGAAGCAATATTTTAACCAGAGATCCTTTGCCTAATGTCAAAGCGCTTTCTCTGTTGTCTCGGAGAAGAATCTCACGAAATGTTTCATCGGGAATAGCTCGCTAAACCCAATGCTACGACTTTTCTTTGCAAAAACTTCGATGGTGGAAAATTTTTGATAACAAAAAGGATTTAACAACAACAATTTTAAAAGTTCGGTTTTAATCTTGGTAATGACTCAAACAACAGAGGACCAAACATGAATCTCAAATGTACTAAGCGCAAAAACACGGTCACTTTGTTGATAGATGTTATGATCGGTTGGTTATCCTGCTTGGATATGTCAAAAGGAATTTTAATTCTAAACCCTTGTTGATAACAATGTTTTCACGACACTAATCTTTCCACCGATAATAGAGCTAGCAACTCTCCTGTCTCTTTGTCTAATGAGCGACTCTCCGGACTTAAGAGTGCAGCAATGACAACAATGTGTCTTCTCGCTAATGCCAACGTAGCGGGTAAAATTTTTCAGAACCTTCTTTAATGGCGGTGTCAAGTTTAACATAAACTTTGATAAATTCTTTAACAACAACACTAAAACCTTATCCGGAAACATAAGTCTTGGTTGGATTGTTGACTACGGTGCAAATCGACACATATTTGTTTCGCAAAAATTTAATTAATGTTGTTGACATTTCAAATCTTGGTCTAACCGTTGGTCATCCCAATGGTACTCGTGCCTTAATTACTAAAATTGGTGATTTAAAGGTCAATAATGACCTAACTCTCTTTGATGTTACGGTTGTTCACGAGTACAATGTCAATCTGTTTGTTTGTTCATAAGATTGCTAGAGACAATAAAATGTTTGTTGGCTTTAATGAATCTAATTGCTATATCTGAGTTTACATCAAAAAGGATTGTGGGGATTGGTAAACAATGCAATGGGTTATATATGTTTGATATTGATTGCACATGTAAGATTGCTTCTAATAAGCGCATTTACATTTGTCATGTTTCTAGAAATCTCGGCATCAAAGACTTGGTCATCCTCGACCAAGTCCTACATATCTTAAACCACACTTAATCTTGATGGAACCTCGAATCGACCATCTTTGTGATACTTGCAATAAAGCTAAACAAACCAGGGAACCATTTCCTTTAAGTGAACATAAATCAACTAAAATTGGTCAACTTGTTCATCTAGATTTATGGGGACCATATAAAGTCACTAGAGAGATGGTTACAAATATTTTTGACCATTGTTGATGACTATTCTAGGGCGATCGGGTTTATATGCTTAAGGAAAGGATGATGTTTATGTTTCCATTGTTAACTTTACTCATATGCTATCAAATCAATTTGAACACAATGTTAAGATATTCGAAGTGATAACGGGACGAATTTGTCAATAACAAACTTCAACACTTCTTTCATGAAAAGGAATTTTACATCAAACCTCTTGTGTTTACACACCTCAACAAAATGGTATTGCGAGAAAGGAAACATAGGCATCTCCTTAATGTGGCTAGATCCCTTATGTTTGAGGGAATTACCTCTATATCTTTGGCCGAATGTGTTCTAAGCTGCTGCGTATGTCATAAACAGGTTACCCTCTTACGTGTTGTCCGCAAGTCTCCTTCTTCCTTGTGTATGGGCATGACCCTTCACTCTCTCTCCTTAGAGTCTTTGGTCGCTTATGCTATGCCACCATTCTTAACATCTCGATAAATTTGGTAGTAGGTATGAAAAAGTGTCTTTATTGGCTATTCAAATGAGAAAAAGGTTACAAACTCTTGAGCTTAGAAACAAAAATATCTTTTATTCGGAGATGTCAAATTTTATGAAACTGTTTTTCCTTCAAAATGAAAATTCTTTGTCAAAACCTTTTGTTGAAACTTATGTGCCTAAAGATTTAAATCACAAAAATTTCTTTGACTAAAAATAAGTCCCAATGATGAAGGAGAGTGACATCCTATGATGATGGCAGCGTGGTAAGTCATCCTACTAGGATTGATGAAGCGGTTGCAACATCTATAGATGATAATACACACCCGAGGGCACCATATCACATGAATCACATCCTGGCGATGCATCTTCCGATTCTGGCGATACATCACACGATTCTGTTGAACAAGAAAAAGGCTTGCCACCACTCTTGTTAGAAGGTCAACGAGTTTCTAAGTTGCCCGATAATCTTAATGACTTTATTGTAGAAGGAAAAGTCAAATATGGTGTTGAAAAGGTTGTTAATTACTCTAATCTTAACAAAGAAAATTATCGCTTTGCTTCTAGTCTTAATAAAAGTATTGAACCTACATTATGAAGAAGCTATCCTTGATAGTAATTGGGTTGATGCTATGAACTCTGAAATTGAGGCCTTAAATGAAAACCATGCTTGGGATATAACTGGTCTACCTCCTAATAGAACTCCTATTGGTTACAAATGGATCTTTAAAATCAAATATAAAGCCAATGGTGAAATTGATAGATACAAGGCTAGATTAGTTGTTAAAGGCTATAACCAAAGAAGGAATAGACTATGATGAAACTTTTTCTCTGTTGTGAAAATGTCTCTTGTTAGATGTCTTATTGCCTTAGTTGTAAAAACAAATGGCCTCTTTTCAACTTGATGTTAATAATGCTTTCTTGTATGGAGATCTTGATGAGGATATCTATATGACCATCCCGAGGGTAGTGTAATGAGAACAATAAGAATAAAGTTTGTAAACTTGTCAAGTCTCTATATGGCCTAAAACAAGCTCCCGGAAATGGAATGAAAAACTTGTTAGTGTTTTAAAGGAAAATAACTTTGTTCAATCATTAATGATCACTCTTTGTTCACCAAAAAGAGAATAACAAGTTTATTGCTCGCTTGTCTATGTGGATGATATTGTCCTTCTTGGAAGCTGTATTGATGAGATAAACCTATTTAAAGAGTTTCTAAAATCAAAATTTCATATCAAAGACTTGGGAAACTTAAAATATTTTCTTGGCATTGAGGTTTTAAACACTGGGAATGACATATGTCTCACCCAAAGAAAATCTTATCGGAACTCCTCAAAGAATTTGGCCTTCTTGGGTGCAAACTGTGTCCACTCCTATGGAACCCAACTCGTCCTTCCATACATTCCCATCTTGCGATGATCCCTTACTTATCAACATCATGGCTATCAAAAGCTTCTTGGGAAACTTATCTATCTTACCCATACAAGACCGACATCTCATACTCGGTTCATTGTGCGGCACAATATATGCATTCTCCCTTAAAATCTCATCTAGAATGTGCCCTCAATGTTCGAGATATCTAAAAGGAGCTCCGGAAAAGGTCTAAGGTACAATTTGACAATTCGAAAATCATCTTGAAGGATATAGTGATCTTGATGGGCTAAATGCAAGAAAACCGGAAATCATCACGAGTTATTGTGTTTTCTTTAATGATTGTTTGATCTCATGGAAAAGTAAAAACAAAACACTCTTTCAAAATCTTCCACGAGCGAGTATAGATCTATGTCTCTCGCTGCTGTGAAATTATTTGGATTCAAAAATCTTAAAAGATCTAAAAGTTGATATCAATCTTCCTGTTAATCTTTTACGTGATAACAAATCAACTCTTCAACTTCTTTGTCAATCCATCTTCCATGAAAGATCAAAACACTTTGAAATTGATGTTCACTTCATCGGGAAAAAATTGCAAAAGGTGTTATAAGTGCAAAAAGATTTGCTCTTCAAACCAAGCGAAGACATACTTACTAAAACCTCCTGTTTATCATCATAAATTCTTGTGTGAAAATTGATATTGTTTGATATGTTTGCCAATCAGTTAAGGGGAATGTTAAATTTTGGGGTATTAATCTGTGGCAAACATGTCATTCTATCAATTCTAATGGCTTCAAGTTTTGTTCTTTGCGGACTTATTACGAGGGGTTAATCATGGACAAAGCATAAATGGTTTAAAGTTCCAAGACGTTCATTTCTTTGAAGTCTATCTCATTCTGTGATGAGTCATTATAGCCGTTAGAGGGTGCTTTGTGTATCTTATTCCCTATTTAAAAGTTCCTTAATCTAGGGTTAGATCTGTTGTGAGTGCGATCATTGTCTCACATTCTTTTCTATCGATAATTTCATTGATCTTGTCTTCTCTTTGTATTTGTATGATTATTGTCTCATTGACATTAATCTAATCTTGTAACACTTTGGATACTATTGTTGATTAATCTAAGCCGACTATTAAGGCTTAGGTTTGAATAAAGGTTCTATTGTTTATCTTGTGTTGCTGATACCGTACAGTATGTCCCATTTATCTTCTACCTCGTCATACAAATAAGAGAATAAAGCTTTATAGTAGCGTAGGAGTTTCTTGGTTACTCTTTTGATATGTATTTGTTTTAGTTTTTGAACCAGTAGCTTAGGAGTTTCTTGGTTACCCGTTTGATATGTATTTTTAACTTTTTAACCGGTGACGTTAGTTTTTACAAGTATGTACCTAACATGGCAAGTGGTTTGAAAACTGATCGAAAATGACCCGGAAGCATACTTGAAACCCACCCGAAAACTGCCGGATAAAATTTTTTTTGAAGTGATTTTTTTTTATAAAGACGAGTGCACACCCTATGTTTAAATCTTAGATCCACCACCGACCATGTCATTTAATCAGCTTTGTGCCAACATGTTTCTTTTCTTGGTATGAGTCTCTTAAACAGCTTCTTCTATATATCTCTATGTTTTAGCTATTTTGGTGTATATGGGTCAAACTTGCGGCAGTGTCTAAACATCTCAATCCATAGATGCTACCTCATAACTGGAGGTGGTGATTTTGCTCACTTAGGTCAAATAAATATCTTTTTAGCTAAAAGGTTAGGTGTCAAAAGATCTAAGTCTAATTTTACACAACCTCCTAATCTGTTTTATTGATTTAATCATATTGCATTTGTAATCACATTTTTGAAAAAACTGGACAAATGTTTGCATTTCAACCCATACATGGTCTATTTCAACCCATACTAAAAAATGACCTAATTATCTTAAACATGTTTTGACCCATTCTCCAGTATGCTCGAATTGCCTGAATGCCCGTCTTGCACCTCTGCACATAATAAAAAACGTTGGGTTTCTCTGTTACGACATCATGTGCTTAAGTTGTCGAGCGTTGTTGGCTTATATTGTCACTTGCAGGTCTAATACATTATGAACTAGTGTATTTAGAAATTTTAGTCGAGATTCGGACTAGCTGTATTAAACTAATTACATATTTAGAATTCTGAATCAAGATTTGAGGTTTTGAAGAGATAAGATATTATTTGGTAAGAGCATATTTCCATGTTAGTAATTTAGTACTATTCATCATCCTTTCCCCACTTCATTAAAAATTTCCTTTATTACGATTTTTAATATAGAAATGATTTGAAGGACCCATGTGAAACTGGTATCTTCTTCTAAGTTTGCACCCCATTGTCTTTTGTCTTAGAAACATCTTTCCATATGCACAAAACTACTCAACATGCATGACACAGCAAGTATAGTTTCACTTTCTCTCCCTTAACTCATGATACCACCATTTTACCTTTAAACTGCTTAAATTTTTTAATCAGTCCAAAGGTTGCTACAACATGAGTTTAAGTTCGGACGAAAATTAGAACGAATCCAGAATAACCGGTTCGAAAATGCAAGTAAAAATTTGAATCATATCAAAGTATGTATACTTTTGTACAGCTTACCTGTCATAACTAGAAGCCCAACATTTATTAACATAAGCTGTTAAAAAGTATAACATCTTTTTTGGATTCCACATGATCAATACAATATAAAAAACCAATCAATAATAGTTAATTATAAAGAGAAAAACCACCACATGATTGGCTCATAAATTAAACATACATTTCCCACATCCTTGCCTGGTTGTCCCTCTTGACCATCTCCTTTAGATTCATCTCAATAAAGTTCCTCACTTGTCTTATCTAAATATTTTCTTAAGAAAAGTTTATACGACTCAAAACAACTAACCCAACCTGTATTTTAGATTTTTAGACCTATGCACTTTTATCTTAACGTATTATAACTCGTTTGAGCTGCTGAGTTTAGCACAACCAAACACTTGTTAAAAGAATTTTAAGTTGTTTTAAGACAAGTAAAACATATGTGTGAAGTAGTAGTGTTTATTTTTTTGGGCATGGGCATCCACACATAGGAATAAGGAATCCTGAACCTTAACATGAGACACACATTCAGACAGCACAGCTAGATCTCCTTAGTGCTGTCCATTTGACCAATATTGCCCCACTTCCTTATTATTCTCTTCCTTGTAATTGTTTTCTCTTTTTCACTGTTTTTTATTTATTTATTTATTTTTTTTCTAATGATAAAAAAGGTATGAGAGTATGCACGTATACAGCTTAAACCAGCATCGCGTAACTCATAACCCAGTGTTTATCCCGCATGAGGAATGAGCCTAATGGAAACTATAAAACAACGTTCACTAGAAACTATGAGTTAAGCAGGGGAAAGAAAGTTTGCTAAAGCCTCATAGCAATTAAAACCAATAAATTTGACAAAAACCTATCAATGATTAGATATCATTGTACAAAATGTGTCTTAAAAGACATGGTGAATCACTTATCAAAAGATTTTCACGAAACGATTGTTGATGATGTTTAAGTTATAGATTAGATTACATAAAGTTTAGTTTTAAGATAAATATTTACTATTTATATTTGTTTATAAAAATAAAAAAATTAACATAAACATTATCTCTAATCATATTCTAATCACAATCATTGAGGGCACCCCATGTTCTTGCACTTCTTTATTAAAGCTCAAACTCACATGAACAGATCTTACATTGCCTCTTCAAGGTGGCACTTATACAACCGCCACCATCACCTTCATCCTCCCTTCTCCTCCACCTGCACCGCGGCTGCCATCTTATATCAATTCTCAAAGTTATGTTTAAGGTTTAAGTTGGATTCAATCTAGCTAGCTAGTGTGCTTTTGCAAATTAAATGAAGATGAAGAAAGAAGATATTGTTCAAAGGTTAAAGTTTGGTAGTACTCCTAGGAAATTGGCTAACGATGTAGTTGTACATGTTGGAAACAAGGTTTTGCCCGTTAACGAGTCAACCACAACGTTGTCATCCTCGAAAAATCAGAATCCAGAAAAAGGTGACAGAACAAAAACCATTACTAGAATGAGAGAGTTGTTGAAATGGGCTGGTGCTGCAAAATCTGATAAGGGTGGGAAATACATTGCTCGAAAGGTTTGTTTTGTTCGATTCAGTTATCGTTTTTTACAATCTTTAAAATAAGTAGTCGCAAGTTTAGTTCAGTTTACAAGCAAACCATTTTCTTCTTTTTTTCCAAATTTAAAATAACATTTTTATTTGAAATTCAGTGCTATACTTTATACATTTCAAAGCGCGAAGGTTTCCGATTTAATATAACATAAAGTCATTAAACACCCGAATATTTGTTAAACTGGTTTAAGAAAAACGGTGTTTAATTTTTATTATTATTATTTTTTTTTCAGGTGCAACAATTTAGAAACAGAACTACACTTAAAACAATGCGACATGATGATCAAATGACCAACGAGTCCCCAAAGATTAGTTTCAGATGGGAAGTTGAGAGTTGCTCTACTTTTTCTTCAGCATTATCGGTTTCTTCTACGAATAAAAATGACCAAAACGTTAACATTGAAATTCATCCGAATCCGAATGGTAATTCTAACACTGTAAGAATAAGATCAGGAAGCTGGGTCACAACCGATTCAGATTGTAAGTCTCTTTAGAGTCATATCGTCTATTATACAAAAACTAATTTGTTTTTATGCTACAAGATTTAAAGTTCATAAAGTGAATCATCTATAACTCAAATGAATTTTATTTATTTATCTAAACATTTTTTGTGTTTTTGCATCAGTCGTGGTCTTAGAGCTTTGATGACGTACGAGGAAATTAACGCAGCATTTGAAGATTAATTGTGTCGTATTTTTTGAGGATGAAGACAGTTTTCTAAGTTTAAGCAATTGTTGTTAGATCCGATCATCAATGATCGGAACAGTGTTCTAAGACACGCATTTTGAATGATCATGTACATCCTTTATGTTTCTGAGATAAAACACATACGGTGTTTTGTTGTATTAATCCAAGAATTTAGCTCATATGTCTCTGTCTTTTTGTTAACTCAATCTTTTTGTTAACTTAATCTTTTCGGTAATCTGTTGATCAATTGCACCCGCAACGTTATTACTAATAAAGAATACAATTATTTGTGTTTGATCTAATCTGATCATTTTGTCTAACTTTTAGTGATATAAACACTGATATGTGAACATCAATCTTCATAAACACCAAAACTAAGGGATGCCAAGGTCATGTTGCAAGTATGTGAATGCAAATCTGTATTTTTTGGCATTGCAACTAAAGTTATACAGTTGTGTTTTCAAGAACTAATGATCAGTTTAAGCTTATCTGGTAAACGATAATGATTAGGATTGGAGGACATTTTTGACATTTCTGGTAGAATATCAGGCAACCTGCCTAAGCATAGAGACTAGAGTATGGACACCTAAGTGGGCTTTGTCTAATTCATTTTTAGGCAATGTGTGCCTTCCAAATATAACCACACCTTGTCAAAACCAAAACTGAATCATATAATTCCGATTTAGTTTTGAGCCAGACTCGGAACTAGATTCAAACTTCACATTGGTGCGAAGTAACTCTATTCAAACATACATATCGAGTTTTGACATACTTAAATATAGAAGATGGCCCTTAGGATAGCTTGCCCGATTCAAAGTTAGACACTCAATAAAACGAGGTACATGGTACAAAAAAGTACACCAATTCTTTGAAAAATTTTCCCACGTTTTTCAACCACCATTCTATCCACCCACCGTTTGTAACCCCCAAACTTCACAAACACCAATTCATCAAAATGGAAGGAGAAACACCAATAAATTATACAAAAATAAAAAATTAACCTCATCCACTATTTCTTACATCAACGTAAACAAAAAGCGTCACTTGACCAGTAACACCCCAACCCGACAAGGGTAGAAATGTCACATTTTGGTGTCATATCAAACATACAGTTAAAAGTTTTACAAGCGGAAGTCTTAAAAATAACGTATCAAGTCATTTAAACAATGACTTACAAAGAAAATTTCGTAATCCAAAATGTCTAAAATAAAATGAAATCTCCAAACAATAGCCCGACGAGATAAATCCAAATAGTAAGGTAACTAGGGTTGGCCCACTCAGATGATCCAACTCTCAGCCCATCAAAGCCCATCTTCAAACCTAAAACCTGCCGCAGGAAAAGAAATGCGGCTGAGCTTAAAAAGCCCAGTGAACAGATATAACAAAACAAAAGCTAAACATAATCAAAATACAAAACGAATCAGAGGAGACTGATAACAAAATCGTAACGAATGAGCACAATGAGTCTATGAATCAATGAGGAATCTGCAGAACACAATATTAACAAATATCCAGAAGGAACAGAAATCAAAGAAAGCCAAAGCCAAGCAGCGAATCATTGAACAAATATAAGCACATATAGATAACCAAACATACAAGTATCGGAACATAATCACATAGGAGTTGATGAACAATATCATAATCAAATCAAGTAATCAAACAATGAACAAGCAACCAACCAGCGGATCAACTAATCATAAATACAGCAAAACAACAAATCAGATAATCAGATATATATAAGATAAGCTGAATTCTATAAGCAGGTGGAAGAAACTGAATAAAATGCGAGCATGGCAATCACACAGGTCAAATAATTAAGAATTAATGAAGAACAAATATCATGACAAGCGAAATACCGGTGAAGTATAAGCATGTCATCACATGTATGGGTAGGAATACCGAAGCTAGCGTCATACTTAAATGAAGTAACTAAACCAGAATATAGCATAGCAACTAAACAAGTCAACTAAGCATATAACATAAGTTGAACCAATTTCCATCATTAAACGGTAGCATGAACATAAGTGTAAGCATTGCAGGTCAACAAGTCAGGTATCATTCATTATTATGCCGAACCAATATCATAAGCAATGGAAAAATACCAACCAGAGGTACAATCATGGTAGTCCCAAATAGCATATAAGAATACTAATTGATAATCATAGCCCACGAAATAACTGAAATAAGTATAACATGATCAACGGATAAATCAAATGATTACATACTAGCATGGCAACCAGAATAATCAAATAGTCACATAACAACATGGTAAGCGGATAATCATATATTAGCAAGATAACAGATGAATCAGGTAACCACATACTAACATAGTAGACAGAAAAATCATGAAATCATAATCAACATGGTAAACAGATGGACCAAATAATCATGTAATAGCATATTCAACACTTGAATCCCATAATCATATAATAGCTCGATTAAGCGGATGAAGTGGTAATCAAGTATAAGCAGCAACCAACCGACATAGAGTGAAAGCATAGTAAATTAAATGAATCAAGACCGAGTATAATAACCAAATGAATCAAGCATGAGTCCGATAGTCAAACGAATCACATAAGAATACTGAGTGAATAAGTAGTCAACTAAATGACTAAATAGGCATAGTAAACGAATGAATCAGAATATCAGATAGTCACATACTAACCAAAATCAGAATATTGCCACGAGCACCTAATACTAAAGGAGATACTCCAATAGCCAAATCTAACAAATCACATATCATAACCCATAACCAAAATCAGAATGTTGCCCCGAGCGCCTATACTAAAGGAGATACTCCAATAGCCAAATCTACAAATCATATATCATACCCAATATCATATCAAATCCGTCAAATCATATCAAAGTGTACATGGGTAGCTAGCCCAATGTACCAAAATGTGAGGGGGTGTATTGCACACACGCACCACATCACCAAAACTGAACTGAGTACCTAGGATGCATCCATACGCTCCCTGCAAAACAAATCATATATACATATGCCAGTTCGAGACTGTACATACGTATTCATAATGGCCAAGTGATCACATATATCATATCATATCATAAAGGGAACGCCGGGGACTAATCACACCGCCCCAGATAGTGTCATGCCATTGGTGCATCAATGACACGACCATGGTACCTTCATGGCTAGTTAGCTCGGGCAACCAAACCAAACAAATCATATCATATCAACCGATCATATAATGGAATCATATCAATAAGGGATCTCAACGGATAATCATATCAAACGAATAAATAATCGAATATCAAATCAGAGGATTGATCTGCTCTAAACCGTCAAGTCTAAACAGACTTAAAACAGCTTAAACACAAATGCAATGAAGATCAGGGAATATAGTGAATTCCCGGGTCGTTATGTCCCACGGAGACTCAATGGTGTGCAAACGCTAGATCAGACGATAGAATGATCACTAATGATAGTGATCAGAAAAGATTTGAATGGATAATTACACTACCGAAAAGTTTATAAATTAAAGCGACTTAAATGCAAATTAAGAAAATTAAAAGATAAAGATATTAAATAAACGCTATCACTATATTTAAAGTGATGAACGTTTAAAACCTAAAACTTACGTTTAAATAAAAATTACGTAAACGTACAAATAAAAACGTGAAACTTATACAATATAAATCCTAAAAATATGAAAATACATTTTTACAAACCTAATGATAAGAGAAAATTATTAGAAAAATAAAATTATTTTTAAAACTATTTATGTAATTATTATTAATTAAAAACTAATTTAAACTATTTAATAATACTCTAAAATAAAAGAAAATATGAAATAAGACTAGAAAAATAAATTTAAGACTTAGAAAAATCTAAAATATGATAAAACTAATTTTAAAACTGAAAATATATTTTTTTTGACTTTTTATGTATTTATTATTAATTTAAAACTATTTAAAACTAATTAAAATGCTAGAAAATACTTTTTAAACTAAGAAAATTATGGAAAAATACTTTTAGGCTATTTATATTTATCTTAACCTAAGAAAATAGAAAAATGATTTTTGGAACTTTTCTCAATTAAATGTAATTAAAGCTATTTAAAAGGCTTAAAACTAATTTTAATTAAGAAAATAGTAAATGGTGACTAAAATTTATGAAAATTTCAGGGAAATTCTAAAATTATATTCTAAAGCTAAGAAAAATAGAAAAACCAGGGCTTATGTGGAAGAATCTAAGGCTGCAATGTAAACTGTTTCTAAATAAGCACTATTTAATAAGCAAATAAGCAATACAGTGAACCAACTAATAACATAAGCTAAGGTATGCTAAAAATGAGCTACAAGCAACTTATGTCACCTACTCCTAACACCTAAAGAGCATCTACCAGTGATTAAGCTTATCTGATATAACAAGCAAAACAGAAATCAGGCCCCTACTTTGGGCTTATGTAACTTCTTATTCAATAAGCAAAAGAGAAAACTAAGAATGTGGTTCTAAAAACCACCAACCAGAGATCAAATGCTCAAAGTTTCAGCTAATAAGGACCAGTATTGAAGACATGAGAGCTTCAACAAAATCTGTCCAAAAAGTATCTAGGCTCACGATGCGATGCAAAGAAGACAGATAAGCTAGTTCACAGACCTTAGAAGCTACTTAAAAGTCGATAAGTGAAATCCTAAGCTTGGTATCCTAAAGCTAAACTTGCAACCTACTGAGGGAACATAAACCAGGCCTAAACATCGAGGATTAAGCGAGATAGCGACTATGAAATGGGACAGACCTACAAGTCGTGATAGCAGAAAAGATGATCCAAAAACACTTTGCAAATTCAGTGAACACTACAAAAAACTTCTAAAAGGTACTCAAGCTAAAAACAAGTTACCTAAGCTATCTAATCCATAAGTCAAAACACTTTAAATAGAATTTGAAACTGATTTAGATCTTTAAATTGACTGATGGAATGAAACATTTGGACAGAAAATGGACTTAAACAGTTTTGCAAAATCATTGAAACTACAATTCTTGGCTTGAAAACTTGAAAGTAAAACTAGAAATGAATTAGCAAACAATTGCAACAATCAATAACTACAAAAGCAACAATCAACTATAACAAATAGTCTAAGATTAAGCTAAAACCAAACACCCCTTTAAATCATGAAAATGCATGTAGAAAACTGATCTAGAGGTAAACTTAGCATAAGCAATCCAAAACTCGACTAACCAACACATTATTAAGCTAATGAACAGATGGGAACCATAAATCAACCCAAATCAGTTTGACTTTCCAAACCATGACCCGTTTGACTTTTCTTTGACTAATGTTGACTATCAATGAAACTTGTTTGAAACTGACTTTTAAGCTTACAAAAAGCTGTAAACAACTTATCTAAACCATTTTGAACTTAAAAACAAATACTAAAAACTTGGATAAGAGAATTTAGAAACTGAAGTTTTTAACAGTAAACAGGAAAATTTGAAATTATCTAAGAACTTGGATTGATTCTTAAAAACACAATACAATGATTTTTTAACTTAAATATGATACATGGAACTGAAAATTACAACATTTGTAGTTTAAACTAAGACATAAATAAAAAACGACATAAGGAGAATTTTTATAAAAACTAACTCTTCCCCACCAAGCCTTCCTCTGCTCTTTTTTATACTTCCCAACTGCTTCTCCACTTGACTTTGACTTGATCCCACCATTAATAATAGCCATTGGATGCTTTAAATTGATAATGGCCGTTTGATCATTTTGGCGCCAAAAATGGGTTTTAACAGGTGGAGGGTTGAGTGAAGTGGTTGAAGGATCATTAAATGTTTCTTGGAGTTGTGATGAGGTGGGGGGACAAGGAAAGGAAAAAGTGAGCTGGGGGGATGGTGTTGTGGTGTTTGCAGATATGGTGGGTGAGGGGGAAGGTGAAGAAAAAGCACGGGGTGTTTGTTTGACTGAGAGGGTTGACCAGGGGTTAATAACAAAGGGGGGTTCACAATGCATATGTGACAGGGGGTCCAGAATTGGCTTAAGGTCCAAAAAGGTTTAAAAGGCTTTAATATAACAAGGACTTGTTTGTAATTCTTCCAAACTTGAGGGGCCACTCCTGCCAACTCATCAAAGATGTTCCAAGGACTAATCACGACAAGCTTCAAAAGTCTGAGGACCAAATGTCATTATCCAATTTTCAGGGCCATTTCGCCAAATTTGAAACTTGAAGGACTAATTTGTAATTTTCTCAAAACTTTTATATTTTTCACCAAAGGACTAAATTTGACAACTTATGATTTTAAAAGGACCTTTGGAGATTTTTCTTTGAAATTTTGACTCGTGGACTATTTTGACAATTTTAGAAACTTGGGGACTAAAGCGCAATTTTGCAAATTTGATATGTTTTTCATCCGATTTTGATATTTTTGCATTTAAAACACATAAAACACTGATTTGTGATATTTTGATCATTTTGATGTGTTTCGAGTGTTTTCGGATGATTTTGCAGTTTATATTGTCAAAAATGATGAGTATTTAGACACTCATCAATCCCCACACTAAGATATTGCTAGTCCCTAGCAATGATTTGAGAAAACATAATGGATTTTAAACTCTTTACCAAAAGCCATTACTTGGAGTAGCCAAATGTTTCAGTTCAAGTAAGAACCATGGTACACCGATAACCATGTGATTTTGAGCAAACCACCGCCTTTCAACGGATTTGATTTTGTCTTTACCGAAGCCGTACCCTTTTACGGACTAGCCAACTCTTAGATAAATTATCAATATTATCTTTGGTGAGCCGAATACCAATTATGGTTTTTCCACTGCCTTTACCACAAGCCATAAACTTGCGGGCTAGCCAACTCTTCACTTTTTAGGATATGGTGAGTTGAATACCATACAATTTTGGGCAAATTGCAAGCCATATAAACGGATTTGAGAAATCTTTACCAAGAGCCGTTTGCTCCTGGATTAGCCAATCCTTTAGTTTATCAAACATGGCGGACTGATAACCAATTGAGTAAGTGTAAAACACTTACTCCAAAAAAAAAAAAAATTTTGGCCAAAAACGGGGGAATTGGGTAGATAATATATGACAAAATTCGCGAGAATTCCCCCCCACACTTAGAAATGAATATTGCCCTCAATATTCAAAGTACCGCAGTTATGCTGAAACAAAGAACGTAAAAGGAAATACTACGGCCATTATTTAGAAAGATTTTTTTTTTTTTTTTATGAAGAAACTTATATATATAACATGTGGGCATTACCCCACACTTAGGTGGTAGAAAGGGGTAAGAAGACTGAATTATGGGTGAAAACCCATATGGTGCGTGCTACTGTTTTTGGTTTCCGAGTCGCTAGCTTGACTCGACCCCGAATTCATTGGTTCATGGGGAAGCAAAGTGGAAGAAACAATCTCCATCGGACTTTCATTAAAGATGTTTGGACAAACATTGAAATACGTGAAAGTTCCACACCGATGAGATATACATAGAACCGGCTCAAAAATGATACATGAAAATGCCGGGGTCAAAAATAGTGTCCTCACTCCCGAAGGAGTGAAGAAGAGAGGAAGACGCATCATAAGTGAGGAATGGAAGAAAGATGTTGATAACAATCAAGATCCATTCTTCATCCTCAAATGTAGACATGTCGGGAGGAAGGGTGAAGGTAGTATCATCAATAAGCAAACTCTTATGATAGAGTACACCTTCCTCCGAGCCAATATCATCCTCAAGATCAAAATGGAAATGATCATATTCCGGAGGAGATATGTCATGAGAGAGTTCACCGGAGAACTCTTCATGAAGAGAATCATTGGAAAAAGCCTCAAGCTCGGGCTTGTCCAATGTAGAGTCACTATCCACAACGGGATAGGAGATGAAGTCGACTTAGCACAAAATTATTCGATCTTAGAAGCGAGGAGATTTATATTGAACAATTGTTCACGAAGTATCTCGTCCTCAATTTCCACATCATCGAATCTCTCACTCTCTAAGCTAACTAGCTCGAAGGTAGCTCCTCGACATAATCGATGTCTCCATAGGATAAAGAATCGTCAAACGAAGTACAATTGTTATCGAATCGGAGAACATCTCGACATGATCATATGGAATGTCAAGAGGAGGAGAAGAATCATCATTAAGAGGCTCATCACACATATTACGGGAGATAACCTCGGACTCACTGGGATTGGGACAAGGCTCTCAACACTAGACGATTCCATTTGGAATAGTGCTAGAAGGCTCGTCCCCATTATGAGAGAGTCTTTGGAAGCAATAAAAGGTAAGATAGGTGTGATAGCAATAGGCGAGGGAGTTGAGAAATAAGATCGTTCAATTGAGTAACACTCTCCTCGTCGTCCTCATAGTATTCCCTCATTTGAATACTATCCTCATCATCATCGTCATCATATCGGATTCTTATGTTCATCTTTGAAGCTTACACCATTCTTTTCATTTGTAGTTTCTTTCGAATGCGTATTTCTTGAACTTTGAGGAAGATAACACTCCTCGTAATCATTGGGATGTTGTGAAGGATCGGAAGTCGATGGTGATGGAATCTGATGGGGTTGGAAATTGTCAAAACCGGAGAATTGGAATTTTGAAAATTTTGATTCATCGGTTGACATTCAAAAGTCGCATGAGGACCCCGCAATTCTCACAATGAGATAATTGGGAAAATAACTTTCACCAAAGTTCGATTGTAACATGGTTACGGCTCATAGACAAGCGGAACTGTGGTGGACAATCAAAACCGTAATGAGAATCATTCCACAATACTCGCATGAGTAGGATTCGAATTGGGCTGTGAGGTAGGTAGGAAAAATCGGGTGTTTCATTTGAAATGGGATCGGGATTACCGACAAACTTGTCTCCGAAACCCACATTGGTACATCGCCGACAATTTCCACCATTAAAGGGACCTCCACACCAGGAACATGTCAAATACCATGACATAGAGAATTAAACAGATAAGAGGGATAAGAGATGAAGAATTAAACAGATTAGAGGGTAAGAAAATGGAGAATTAAACAGGTTTGAGGATAGAGAAATGTAGAATCAAAAGATGCGAGAGGGTAAAGATGGATATTTTTGGATTTTTGAAAAACAGGCTATAAAAACAAAGAATGAAAATATTTTTGGTGTTGTTAACACTTCAGGAAAAGTGTTAATGAACTTTTTGATTTTTCTGATAACTTTACAAAAAACTTTTTACAAATGATGGGGTATGTGCAAGAGTGGGTCTGAAAAAGGCTAAACACACGCTAAAGCCTCCCCGGCAGCGGCGCCAAAATTTTTGATCTGCTCTAAACCATCAAGTCTAAACAGACTTAAAACAGCTTAAACACAAATGCAATGAAGATCAGGGAATATAGTGAATTCCCGGGTCGTTATGTCCCACGGAGACTCAATGGTGTGCAAACGCTAGATCAGACGATAGAATGATCACTAATGATAGTGATCAGAAAAGATTTGAATGGATAATTACACTACTGAAAAAGTTTATAAATTAAAGCAACTTAAATGCAAATTAAGAAAATTAAAAAGATAAAAGATATTAAATAAACGCTATCACTATATTTAAAGTGATGAACGTTTAAAACCTAAAACTTACGTTTAAATAAAAAATTACGTAAACGTACAAATAAAAACGTGAAACTTATACAATATAAATCATAAAAATATGAAAAATACATTTTTACAAACCTAATGATAAGAGAAAATTATTAGAAAAATAAAATTATTTTTAAAACTATTTATGTAATTATTATTAATTAAAAACTAATTTAAACTATTTAATAATACTCTAAAATAAAAGAAAATATGAAATAAGACTAGAAAAATAAATTTAAGACTTAGAAAAATCTAAAATATGATAAAACTAATTTTAAAACTGAAAATATATTTTTTTTGACTTTTTATGTATTTATTATTAATTTAAAACTATTTAAAACTAATTAAAATGCTAGAAAATACTTTTTAAACTAAGAAAATTATGGAAAAATACTTTTTAGGCTATTTATATTTATCTTAACCTAAGAAAATAGAAAAATGATTTTTTGGAACTTTTTCTCAATTAAATGTAATTAAAGCTATTTAAAAAGGCTTAAAAACTAATTTTAATTAAGAAAAATAGTAAATGGTGACTAAAATTATGAAAATTTCAGGGAAATTCTAAAATTATATTCTAAAGCTAAGAAAAATAGAAAAACCAGGGCTTATGTGGAAGAATCTAAGGCTGCAATGTAAACTGTTTCTAAATAAGCACTATTTAATAAGCAAATAAGCAATACAGTGAACCAACTAATAACATAAGCTAAGGTATGCTAAAAATGAGCTACAAGCAACTTATATCACCTACTCCTAACACCTAAAGAGCATCTACCAGTGATTAAGCTTATCTGATATAACAAGCAAAACAGAAATCAGGCCCCTACTTTGGGCTTATGTAACTTCTTATTCAATAAGCAAAAGAGAAAACTAAGAATGTGGTTCTAAAAACCACCAACCAGAGATCAAATGCTCAAAGTTTCAGCTAATAAGGACCAGTATTGAAGACATGAGAGCTTCAACAAAATCATTCAAAAGTATCTAGCTAGCGATGCGAAGACAAGAAAACAGATAAGCTAGTTACGAGACCTTAAGAAGCTACTTAAAAGTCGATAAGTGAAATCCTAAGCTTGGTATCCTAAAGCTAAACTTTCAACCTACTTAGGGTAACATAAACCAGGCCTAAACATCGAGGATTAAGCGAGATAGCGGTATGAAATGGGACGAGACCTACAGGTGCGTGAGAATGTAAAGATGATCCAAAACACTTTGCAAATTCAGTGAACACTACAAAAAACTTCTAAAAGGTACTCAAGCTAAAAACAAGTTACCTAAGCTATCTAATCCATAAGTCAAAACACTTTAAATAGAATTTGAAACTGATTTAGATCTTTAAATTGAGTGATGGAATGAAACATTTGACGAAAATGGACTTAAACAGTTTGCAAAATCATTGAAACTACAATTCTTGGCTTGAAAACTTGAAAGTAAAACTAGAAATGAATTAGCAAACAATTGCAACAATCAATAACTACAAAAGCAACAATCAACTATAACAAATAGTCTAAGATTAAGCTAAAACCAAACACCCCTTTAAATCATGAAAATGCATGTAGAAAACTGATCTAGAGGTAAACTTAGCATAAGCAATCCAAAACTGACTAACCAACACATTATTAAGCTAATGAACAGATGGGAACCATAAATCAACCCAAATCAGTTTGACTTTCCAAACCATGACCCGTTTGACTTTTCTTTGACTAATGTTGACTATCAATGAAACTTGTTTGAAACTGACTTTTAAGCTTACAAAAAGCTGTAAACAACTTATCTAAACCATTTTCGAACTTAAAAACAAATACTAAAAACTTGGATAAGAGAATTTAGAAGCGAAGTTTTAACGAAGAAAGTGAAAATTTGAAATTATCTAAGAACTTGGATTGATTCTTAAAACACAATACAATGATTTTTAACTTAAATATGATACATGGGCCGAAAATTACAACATTTGTAGTTTAAACTAAGACATAAATAAAAAACGACATAAGGAGAATTTTATAAAACTAACTCTTCCCCACCAAGCCTTCCTCTCGCTCTTTTTTATACTTCCCACCGCTTCTCCACTGACTTTGACTTGATCCCACCATTAATAATAGCCATTGGATGCTTTAAATTGATAATGGCCGTTTGATCATTTTGGCGCCAAAAATGAGTTTTAACGGGTGGAGGGTTGAGTGAAGTGGTTGAAGGATCATTAAATGTTTCTTGGAGTTGTGATGAGGTGGGGGGACAAGGAAAGGAAAAAGTGAGCTGGGGGGATGGTGTTGTGGTGTTTGCAGATATGGTGGGTGAGGGGGAAGGTGAAGAAAAGCGCGGGGTGTTTGTTTGGTGAGAGGGTTGACCAGGGTTAATAACAAAGGGGTTCACAATGCATATGTGACAGGGGGTCCAATTGGCTTATGGTCCAAAAAGGTTTAAAAGGCTTTAATATAACAAGGACTTGTTTGTAATTCTTCCAAACTTGAGGGCCACTCCCGCCAACTCATCAAAGATGTTCCAAGGACTAATACTGACAAGCTTCAAAAGTACAGGGACCAAATCTATCATTATCCAATTTTCCAGGGGCCATTTCTGCCAAATTTGAAACTTGAAGGACTAATTTGTAATTTTCTCAAAACTTTTTATATTTTTCACCAAAGGACTAAATTTGACAACTTATGATTTTAAAAGGACCTTTGGAGATTTTTCTTTTGAAATTTTGACTCGGGGACTATTTTGACAATTTTAGAAACTTGGGGACTAAACTGCAATTTTGCAAATTTGATATGTTTTCATCCGATTTTGATATTTTTGCATTTAAAACACATAAAACATCGATTTGTGATATTTTGATCATTTTGATGTGTTTCGAGTGTTTTCGGATGATTTTGCAGCTTATATTGTACAAAATGATGAGTATTTAGACACTCATCAAGGATCATAGCATAACGAATCATATCAAATGGATCATATCAAATCAGAGTAATGAGAATACGAATCGAATATCAAAATAGGCAAGAGTCATGAGAGAAAAGATGTGTCATTATTGAAATGACGGAATATCTGTACCTTATGCGAAGCAAGCCAAAATAATCGGAAGCACACAGAAAACTGAAGCTACTCCTTCTTCACACGATCTACATGAATTATTAATTATACATATTATTTATAATTCCACAATTGTCGAAACGGTCTTTTAATATTCGGGTTACATACTTAACATATTTTAGTGTTTTATTTTATAAAACAATAACATGCTTTTAGACGATATCCGAATAATGTTATGACAAATGATGGCGCGGACCACCTTCGGAATTTACATAACGCACACTACAAGCACAACTCAAATCATATACATGCACGTTCTATTTTACATGTATATATACATATATTGACAAAAATAAAAATGACGCACACTCTATCACATGCTTACTGTAATAAAACAATATGTATAAAAAAATAGTACTTGATCTCTTCATTTCTTTTTAGGTAATATCTATACTTTTACTGTGACAAGAAAACAGTACATGGTCATTTTCTTGCTTCTATTTAAACGCCCACATGGTCCAGTATGTACTACACATGCTCTTTTTGTTTGCTCTATTTTCTTCATGCATATACATTTGTTTGACTAGATGAAACTAACGCTTGACCTCTCCTGGGTTTCTTTAAAATGCAACATATGCATGCATCTATCCCCGTTGATTTACTATGTATATCACGCATGCCATTTCACATCCCATGCTCAACCACAACACACATAAAATCACATCGATACTTACATGATCAGGACCCATTCTTAACGAGACAAACTTGTATATTAAACCCACTCAAGCAACCAAGTAGCTTTATATCGACACACATCCACCTGATGACTCTAAAACACGCATGAGATCTTACCATACCCTCGACATGCCCATACTGTTTTAAACATTTGGTACCCATAATGCAAATTAAGGACCCATGCATGAACGCTTATACATAGTTACTCCATTCGACCCATATAACACACATCTATATTCTCATGTTTAACGGAACCATCTGATAAATCTAATATGCATGTTCAAATGAAAATACCAAGGATGCATGTTAGCCGTATTCGAAAAGTAAACAGAGTAGAGATCGACATATAGGTTATATAGTTCATTATTTACACGTGAGTAGTTATATATATACGGGTTGTATGAACAGGTATGAAACGAAAGAGAGTCGGAATACCTTAGATCGAATACTCAGGACGAACAAGAAACTAGGACCAACACCTATTCGAACTAATCAAAACCCTTAGTCGACTAGCACAACACACGAGTGAAATCAAGGCGAAAACCCCATGAAAACACCCTTTGAACCACGACCGGACCACACGGTTATCACCTTCGTTGCCTTTGGTTTCTTGAGGAAAAGTGGAGCCGCTACTTTAAGGTTTTAGGGTTAGAGTGAAAGATAGTGAATCGCTATATTGTGGTTTAAGGTAGAGATGTTTGAAGTTTATATGTTCTTGGGAAGAGGAGAAAATCGAGAACACACATGATCTTTTATCTTTTCAAAAGATATTCAAGATTCTATCCCCAGCCAAAGCGTGTGAAGTGATTTGGTAGGCCACGATTTACAATTTAATAAAATGTAATATCTCCCATATCCAAATGTGTACAAGATTTCATGCAATAAATATTAATTTCGGATTTATGTTCCAAAAGTGCAATCGTATATTATAATTGTTCCAAGTTTTCGAATGTGCCGAATATATATGCATCGTGTGATGTAATAAGGTGGTGTCGAATTTTATTTGAGGCTTAGGTGAAATCGAAAGGGAAAAAAAATGTGTCGCGTTATTCGTACACCTTGGTTCCAAAATAAACGTAGTGAGGCATAGGGTGTACGTTATATTTTGTAACTTAATATTTTAATGTCGCATATTTATTTAAATACTTAAGGTATATCCAAAATAAAATGAAAAATGTAAATCGGATTTTAGGGCTTTACAATTCTTCCCTTCTAAAAAGAAAATTTCGTCCTCGAAATTGGAAAGACGTAATGAAGGAGAACGTACCGAAACACGAAAAGAAATGCCAATAAATAGCCTCACACTCGGAGAGGTTCTTCCAAAAGAATCTTCACAACGAAAATAGTTTTATCTCTCATGACTCGATTCCGACAACTAGGATAGCCGCAGGCTTTTCACATAATACAAATCATAATAAATCTGATCCAACGAATATGAAAAAATAGGTGACAGATGATAGTTGAAATTTCTCAAAGAGATACATGAAGCATGTATACACAAGAGACAAATACTGAGGTAGTGTTAACGGTAGGAAAAATTCATCAATTCAAACCAGATTCCGAACGGATCAAGGAACTTGCTAATCATCAGAGAATCACATACCGAATTATCAAACATGTCAAGATTTCATAAAGAGATGGGTAACATATTAGTACTGATGATCAATGAGCACATATCGGAATATCAAAACGTATCAAAATGTGAAATTGAATGGGTAGGATAACTGCACGGTCGAGAATATCATCAAGGCTGACGAATCACGGATATAATTATAATTCATCAAACGTACTAAACTCATGCACTTCTCAAGACATCGTATGATCCCAATAAGTTCAAGTCATATGATCTCGGTATTATCACGTTGATCAGGCGTCATAATACTTGCATCATATGAACATGTCCTTATTGCCATCATATTCTATTCTGAGTCGTGAAAAATAATCTACTAATGCCAAATCAAATCAGATTCACATACAGGGGACAAGCATATCATCAACCCGAACTCCAGAAAAATTCAGAAGTCTAAACGAAAACTTACCAATCCACAAGAAGAAAGAAGGTGGTTGTCTTACTTGAGAAGGTTTCTCATGACTCATTTCTGACGATCCAAAAGAATCTCAGGCGCACAAACAGTGCCAAACATCACAAATATAATCTTGCTGATACGAATCACATAAACAAAATAGATGATAATCGAAATCTCTCAAGGAGATATGAGATATGATACAAAGCTGAAATATTACCAAAATACCAAATTATAAAACTTCACAATTCAAACTGAGTTCTGAACAAATCAAAGAAAAGTAATATCGATCAAAATCACATAGCAAAATATCAAACTGCCTCAAAACGTGTGACAAACAAATGAGAGGGACGACGAATCGCGATAGTTCTATCTTCCACCATTCTCAAGATAATCGTGGGCCCGATGCCCCACAAAACACACAAAGCGGATGAAATCTTCTCAGCGTCTCTTCTATGATATGACGTCCTAGTAGTTCTGCTGAACTGCTGACCTTCTATACGCCCAAACTCCTAGTAGTAGTTTCTCCGTCTATCTGCAATATACCGGTCGTAGCTCTTCTGCTTGTACGCCTTCTGTGTGCTCGCTATTTGAACCTCGTCTCCATCTTTGCTCCTCTTGTTGTTCTGTCCAGCCCTCTCCTGCAGCATCTTGATGTTTTCTACAACGTCGCAATACTTCAACGATCTTCTCGACACGAGCAATCCTGTCTTCAGCTTAACTGGAGTGGCAGCTGTACTAAACGGATGTGGCTTCTTCACGAACCTCTCTATCTCAGCAACCATTGTAGCAACTCAGGATCTGAATCACCATCTTCGATTCTACGAGTAGTCTTCATCCAAACGAACGACAAATGAATGTGCGAAGATAAACAAACAAAATCAAATGCGAAAAGAAGAAGGTCAAATCAGCGAAGACAAAAGAATATCGAATCAAATCTGAACGAAAATCAAAAGAATCATAAGATATCGAAACAGACGGAAGCCTAATGTCTACCAAAGTCCTCACAGGTCAATCCTAAGGTCAACAAGACGAAACCTTAGCTCTGATACCATAATTGTAACACCCCAACCCGAAAAGGGTAGAAGTGTCACATTTTGGTGTCATATCAGAACATACAATTAAAAGTTTTACAAGCGGAAGTCTTAAAAATAACGTATCAAGTCATTTAAACAATGACTTACAAAGAAAATTTCGTAATCCAAAATGTCTAAAATAAAATGAAATCTCCAAACAATAGCCCGACGAGATAAATCCAAATAGTAAGGTAACTAGGGTTGGCCCACTCAGATGATCCAACTCTCAGCCCATCAAAGCCCATCTTCAAACCTAAAACCGCCGGGGAAAAGAAATGCGTTGAGCTTAAAAGCCCAAGAGCATGATATAACAAAACAAAAGCTAAACATAATCAAAATACAAAACGAATCGGAGGAGGCGATAACAAAATCGTAACGAATGAGCACAATGAGTCTATGAATCAATGAGGAATCTGCAGAACACAATATTAACAAATATCCGAAGGAGCAATCAAAGAAAGCCAAAGCCAAGCGGTGAATCATTGAACAAATATAAGCACATATAGATAACCAAACATACAAGTATCGGAACATAATCACATAGGAGTTGATGAACAATATCATAATCAAATCAAGTAATCAAACAATGAACAAGCAACCAACCAGCGGATCAACTAATCATAAATACAGCAAAACAACAAATCAGATAATCAGATATATATAAGATAAGCTGAATTCTATAAGCAGGTGGAAGAAACTGAATAAAATGCGAGCATGGCAATCACACAGGTCAAATAATTAAGAATTAATGAACAGAACAAATATCATGACAAGCAGAAATACCAGCAGAAGTATAAGCATGTCAGTCACATGTATGGGTAGGAATACCGAACGAACGTCATACTTAAATGAAGTAACTAAACCAGAATATAGCATAGCAACTAAACAAGTCAACTAAGCAGATAACATAAGTTGAACCAATTTCCATCATTAAACGGTAGCATGAACATAAGTGTAAGCATTGCAGGTCAACAAGTCAGGTATCATTCATTATTATGCCGAACCAATATCATAAGCAATGGAAAAATACCAACCAGAGGTACAATCATGGTAGTCCCAAATAGCAAATAAGAATACTAATTGATAATCATAGCCCGAAATAAGCGAAATAAGTATAACATGATCAACGGATAAATCAAATGATTACATACTAGCATGGCAACCAGACTAATCAAATAGTCACATAACAACATGGTAAGCGGATAATCATATATTAGCAAGATAACAGATGAATCAGGTAACCACATACTAACATAGTAGACAGAAAAATCATGAAATCATAATCAACATGGTAAACAGATGGACCAAATAATCATGTAATAGCATATTCAACACTTGAATCCCATAATCATATAATAGCTCGGTAAACGGATGAAGTGGTAATCTGAAGTATAAGCTTAGCAACCAACCGACATAGAGTGAAAGCATAGTAAATCAAATGAATCAAGACCGAGTATAATAACCAAATGAATCAAGCATGAGTCCGATAGTCAAACGAATCACATAAGAATCTTGGTGAATAAGTAGTCAATGAAAGAATGAATAGGCATAGTAAGCGAATGAATCGAATATCGATAGTCACATACTAACCAAAATCGAATATTGCCACGAGCACCTAATACTAAAGGAGATACTCCAATAGCCAAATCTAACAAATCACATATCATAACCCATAACCAAAATCAGAATGTTGCCCCGAGCGCCTATACTAAAGGAGATACTCCAATAGCCAAATCTACAAATCATATATCATACCCAATATCATATCAAATCCGTCAAATCATATCAAAGTGTACATGGGTAGCTAGCCCAATGTACCAAAATGTAAGGGGGTGAATTGCACACACGCACCACATCACCAAACCGGCGAGTACCTAGGATGCATCCATACGCTCCTGCAAAACAAATCATATATACATATGCCGATTCGAGGCGTACATACGTATTCATAATGGCCAAGTGATCACATATATCATATCATATCATAAAGGGAAGCAGGGGACTAATCACACCGCCCCAGATAGTGTCATGCCATTGGTGCATCAATGACACGGCCATGGTACCTCCATGGCTAGTTAGCTCGGGCAACAAAACCAAACAAATCATATCATATCAACCGATCATATAATGGAATCATATCAATAAGGGATCTCAACGGATAATCATATCAAACGAATAAATAATCGAATATCAAATCAGAGGATCATAGCATAACGAATCATATCAAATCAGAGTAATGAGAATACGAATCGAATATCAAAATAGGCAAGAGTCATGAGAGAAAAGATGTGTCATTATTGAAATGACGGAATATCTGTACCTTATGCGAAGCAAGCCAAAATAATCGGAAGCACACAGAAAACTGAAGCTACTCCTTCTTCACACGATCTACATGAATTATTAATTATACATATTATTTATAATTCCACAATTGTCGAAACGGTCTTTTAATATTCGGGTTACATACTTAACATATTTTAGTGTTTTATTTTATAAAACAATAACATGCTTTTTAGACGATATCCGAATAATGTTATGACAAATGACGGCGCGGACCACCTTCGGAATTTACATAACGCACACTACAAGCACAACTCAAATCATATACATGCACGTTCTATTTTACATGTATATATACATATATTGACAAAAATAAAAATGACGCACACTCTATCACATGCTTACTGTAATAAAACAATATGTATAAAAAAATAGTACTTGATCTCTTCATTTCTTTTTAGGTAATATCTATACTTTTACTGTGACAAGAAAACAGTACATGGTCATTTCCTTGCTTCTATTTAAACGCCCACATGGTCCAGTATGTACTACACATGCTCTTTTTGTTTGCTCTATTTTATTCATGCATATACATTTGTTTGACTAGATGAAACTAACGCTTGACCTCTCCTGGGTTTCTTTAAAATGCAACATATGCATGCATCTATCCCCGTTGATTTACTATGTATATCACGCATGCCATTTCACATCCCATGCTCAACCACAACACACATAAAATCACATCGATACTTACATGATCAGGACCCATTCTTAACGAGACAAACTTGTATATTAAACCCACTCAAGCAACCAAGTAGCCTTATATCGACACACATCCACCTGATGACTCTAAAACACGCATGAGATCTTACCATACCCTCGACATGCCCATACTGTTTTAAACATTTGGTACCCATAATGCAAATTAAGGACCCATGCATGAACGCTTATACATAGTTACTCCATTCGACCCATATAACACACATCTATATTCTCATGTTTAACGGAACCATCTAATAAATCTAATATGCATGTTCAAATGAAAATACCAAGGATGCATGTTAGCCGTATTCGAAAAGTAAACAGAGTAGAGATCGACATATAGGTTATATATAGTTCATTATTTACACGTGAGTAGTTATATATATACGGGTTGTATGAACAGGTATGAAACGAAAGAGAGTCGGAATACCTTAGATCGAATACTCAGGACGAACAAGAAACTAGGACCAACACCTATTCGAACTAATCAAAACCCTTAGTCGACTAGCACAACACACGAGCGAAATCAAGACGAAAACCCCATGAAAACACCCCTTTGAACCACGACCAGACCACCTGGTTATCACCTTCGTTGCCTTTGGATTTCTTGAGGGAAAAGTGGAGCCGCTACTTTAAGGTTTTTAGGGTTAGAGTGAAAGAGAGTGAATCGCTATATTGTGGTTTAAGGTAGAGATGTTTGAAGTTTATATGTTTCGAGGAAGAGGAGAAAAATCAGGAACACACATGATCTTTTATCTTTTCAAAAAGATATTCAAGATTCTATCCCCTAGCCAAAACGTGTGAAGTGATTTGGTAGGCCACGATTTACAATTTAATACTCCGTAAAATGTAATATCTCCCATATCCAAATGTGTACAAGATTTCATGCAATAAATATTAATTTCGGATTTAAGTTCTAAAAGTGCAATCGTATATTATAATTGTTCCAAGTTTTCGAATGTGCCGAATATATATGCATCGTGTGATGTAATAAGGTGGTGTCGAATTTTATTTGAGGCTTAGGTGAAATCGAAAGGGAAAAAAAATGTGTCGCGTTATTCGTACACCTTGGTTCCAAAATAAACGTAGTGAGGCATAGGGTGTACGTTATATTTTGTAAATTAATATTTTAATGTCGCATATTTATTTAAATACTTAAGGTATATCCGAAATAAAATGAAAAATGTAAATCGGATTTTAGGGCTTTACATGACCTCTCCGCTCTTTCTTACACCGATACAGATAACGAAAACCACCAAACACATCTACAAAACTTATTCGATTTCTCAATAATGACATTGTGCACGGGTACCATATTACATCAAGATGGATCAAAATCTAGTCGATATTATGTTTTCCACTAAACTTAGGATTAAATGAGAAGAATTAAGCACACATAAGAGATGCATTGACTTAAATTAGATGTCATCCGTAATCTTTTGGATGAACACTAGTATATTTTTTAGATGCATTTTATCAAGTTAGGTGAATCTTATGTATATTCGTCCCCTTCGGGTCAAATTTGTTGCTAGTATTTTTTGCATCGTTTTCACTTCAAAATCAATTTTAAAACTAATTGGGATGCATCTAAATGAATATAGATGCATTTAATTCAAGTCGATGCATAAATGTGCAGTTATAGTTATTTCTCATCCTTCTCATTTTTAAGTTTTCTTCTTACCGGATCCCTACCTTTTGTAGGGATTTTAGATCTAGTTAACCAAGTAACTCAACGAGTACGCAGCGGAATTTGAATAAGTTTATGCAATTAGGTTAACACATAAATAATAAACAATTATAAATAAAATGGATATAGAAAACTAACCCTCGTAGTTACCCGCAAGTAATAAAACGAACAAGAAACCAAGTGTCTAAAATAAGTACCTCTACGAGTCCACACACAAACACTTAACCACAAGTACGTTTGATAACGCCAGTCGAGAACGTTTACCCAAATCAACCCTTGAATACTTGAAACAATCACGAACAAAGAAAACCCAAGAACCTTGACTGTCATCTGTCCGAGAACTTACAGCTTGCCCGAGAAACAAGTCTGTGTTTCAACCGATATCGTACAAATCTGTCCGAGAACCTTCTGCCATTCTGTCTGATAAAAACCAAAACAGAAAACCAACTATTTTCTTGCGTTCAAGATCACGAGGACCCAGCAAGAACTATCCAATTCGAAACCTAAAACAAACTTGGATCAAGTACTAGCAAGTTTAGGATTCGACAAAAAACATACAACCCTAATCGGTTTATTATAAACTGATCGGGTATATAGATGATAGGATGGATCGATTACTTTTTTGTGAGTTTGGGATTCAATCGTTAGGAGAGAACGACTAGGGATGGGAGTATATATATAGCTTCCAATACCTAATTAACTTGGGCTTGAACTTGAGCTCCAAGTTAACATTGTTTCCTAATCCCAAAACCAAACATAAACCGATCCAAAAACCCCTTTCATTGTCCGGCAACTTGGGCTTGGATCCTCAAAGTAATCGGGTCAAATAGTTGGTCAAAAGTCGGGTCAAACATTAATACAAACGGGTCGTATATTAATTCAAGTAGTAAACGTATATTACGTACTCTCGTGTTTAACGTGTGTGCCCCCATAGGCTCACACACTTCTAGTCGTTTCGTGTGTTTCAACTCCCACAAACCAACAGCTCCTACTTGGGAGTTGGAGTAGCGAATACCACACAAAACCAACGACGGAAATGCCTAGCAACGCTCTCACTCGCTATTTAACTAAAAGTGTCTGAGATATAGTTTCATAAAATCTTCTCAGTAGCATGGTTATTAATGTCTTGCTTTAATCATCCTTTGTTATAGAACATTAAACCATGGATATGGATCCTAACTCATTCCATATAGTTTAACCATTTAGAATCTCGTTATATAATTTAATTAGATATACCAAATGTAATCAAGTATCAT
>CM040238.1:175467190-175542750 GCA_022545495.1 Chrysanthemum lavandulifolium | reverse complement strand
TTAGAGCAATTGTAACACTATTTTTACGTGACTTGATTGTCATGCATGGTCTAACATTTACATGTTTAATCTTAGTATGACATTAATAAGTGAATTTTTAGAAGGTTAAGTATTTTGTTCTCAAATAACTTTGAGATTTGTATATGCTCTCACTTACTTTTGTAAGTGGAGACAATTCTCTAAATACTAAATATTTAAGCAACAATAAATTGTTCTTTATTGGGAACCACAAAATACATTTTAAGTTCTCATTTCTAGATTTGTTAATAAAATGCTTTATAAGAATTTAACAAATTCAGAACTTAAATCAAGACATAATGGAATACCTTCCAACAACTCTAATTAGGGTTTATACAAAAACTCTAATTTTATATCACTCTTTAACCAAAAATTTAAGCAACAGTTTTGTGTTTCGTCAAGCTAGGAAGAACACCAAAACAACAATTTTCAAGCTAGGAAGTGTAGAAAAATCAAAAATCCAAAAGGGTTTAGGATTCGATTGGTTTGAGTGTAAAAACCGAAAATCCCTAAGGGATTAGGGGTTTCAGTTATGGGTTGTCTTGAATACCTTCTTGGTTTGAACTATATTGAATGTATCCATGACACATGCAATTTTCTAACCTTGATATATTTTGGAAGCAGAGCAATTAAAGCTATCATGAATCAAACCATATGAATAAGGTTTGTTTCAACACATTAGACATACCATAATTAAAGTGTTATTCTATGAGTATTAGAATTGTGACACTATATAAGAATTCCATAGATAACTTAATTATCTTTGGACCAAATACTTGTCAATTGGGTTGAACCAAATTGCATATTAAGTATTTACGAACCAAGTGCATGCTATAATGTATGCTCTTGAATAATACAAGAACCTTATGTTCACGTGTTCACAAGAAGACAGAACTGTTCAAGAATTATATGTTCATGTGTTTACAAGAAAACATAACATGTCAATAATACACTATACGTCTTTGAATAATTCAAAGGCCTTATGTTTATGTGTTAACTAGAAGACATAACAATTTTACTATATATACTTTATGTTATAAGTCATTGATTAATTCAAAGACTTTATAATTATGTCTTAACATATAAGCATAATTATACTAATAAAAGTAATCACGAACGCAAATTCTTCAGTTATGTAGTAATTTCAAGTTAATTTTATACTCCATAATTATGATTATTATTATTTAACCATAATTATGTTGATTAAAACATGTAGTCAAAATGTTGAAGTATCTTTACACTATATCATGACATTTGAATTTAGTAGGGCAACAAACATCTTGCGTGTTCAAGTCCTAGTAGAATCATTTATTATTAGAATGTAGTAGGTCAATAAACATCTCGCGTGTTTATGTCCTAGTAGAATTATTAGTTTTCTTACCTTGCGGTCAAGATACACCAATAATATTGTTGTTCCTTGCACACACTTTGAGATTTCTCCCACTTGTGTAAGGCACAACATCATATTATGAAAACAAACAACATATGATTGATTATGCAAACAATATGATAATGTCATAGATATTATAAGTAGTTTTAGAACCATAACCTCTAATAAGGAATTGTGGATTATTATTTTTGTCAAACCCCCAAAATACATGTTTTGCAGCGGAATGGAATACCGGGTGGATGACTGCCATAGCATCACAGTTACAGTTATATTGAACGACCTAAAGTGTCGTTTTAAAAGCACATCATTTTTCGTGTTGTATTACGACGTTTTAGAGATAAAACTGGAGTATGCATTATTGGACGACTAATAGTGGTATGAGTAGCTGATGGTAGTTGTAGTACATGAGTAGCACATGATCTAAGAATGAGGGTAAGAGAATGTACTCTCTTACTTGCAGTAAGCATCCTAATAGGTCCATTAGGACTAAGCCTATAAGTCCTACCAAATGGTATGATCTGTCCCGACGCGAATGATAGGAATTTCCTGTTCCTCTGACGAATCGATGGTGGCGGTGGTGATGTAGGTGCAACCGTCCTCCTCAAAGGGTTCGGTCTCGATGTCGGATAATATGAGTGGTGAGTGCGGTGTAGAGCCAACTCGTGTTAAGGCTACGATGAGGGAGTGGCGAGGCATCATCCAAGTCGAGTCTATAATAGGAGATGACAAGACATCCTCCTATGTAAAAGTCGAAGAAATGATGATGGGATGGGTATCTCAAGACATCTCTGTGACAATCGATGTGAAATGAAAGTAAATAGCCCTCATAATGTGCGTATAAAACCGCGCTTATAATGAATATGCACTTATGATGAAATGATGAGATGCTATGATGATGTAGCTATAGTCTAGGGTCAATGATACAACCTATTTCTCTATAACTCTTGCTCGATGCCAATTTGTCACACCCCAAAATACATGTTTTGCGGTGAATGGAATACTTGGGGATGACGCCATAGCATCACATTCTGATTATATTGAGCGACCTAAAGTGTCGTTTTAAAAGCACATCGTTTGATATAATAAAACATTCAAAGTTTACAAAAGATAGGTCCCAAAAGGTAGTCAACATTTGCGGAAATAAGTTTGTTACAAACCAAACGATGTTTTAAAGTGCCATAATATACAAGTGAGACGTGTCATCACCGCGACTCTTATGATAAGTCCTTATGCATGCCATGAAGTATATGCCTTAGATACCTGAAAATACATTGCTAAAACGGTCAACAATAATGTTGGTGAGAATCATAGGTTTAGAAAAAATGTATTGTACGACTACCACAAGTATACGTTATGTATGACAAAATGTCACATAAAAATGATACAATTGCTATAAGCTCATGACACGAAGCTAGGCCGATTATGATGTTCGCCCAACAGTGTTTGCCAAATAACTCTCATTCGATATTAAATGAAATGTATCCGTTTGACCGCTTGAAACTACCAACCCGGATGAAGGAATCACCTCGATAGATCTATTCACTCACTCGCCACTCCGTAATTAACGGTTCATGATAATGAAATGGGGACATTAATATGGCAATGAGGTAACTTAAGCAATGTAAATGAATTTGATATACTTGGGTTCGTAATAAAATGTTGTGCAATGTATTCTCCCCCGTAGGTTTGAGATGAAATATAAACTTGAATAAAACGGGGCTATAAAAACTCACTTGATACAATGATTATGATGACAAAAGTGGATACACTGAAATGAGGCGCAATCTCTAACTGCAACCTATTATGAATGATATGATCTAATATAAGTCATGATATAATGTTGTGCATGCAAACTCATATGATATCCATACCACTTGTGCATTTGAAAATAAAGTTTATCGTCGAAAAATAAGTTTATAACGTCTAGTCAAGTTATAAAATACTTTACGCTTATATAGGTTGAAACCTTATCCCACGATAGTCGTTTAGAAATAGAACAAGAATTTATAGTTTTTCGTCGTAAAATGATATACTTTGACAACTCATGAAAATGACTAAGTAACCTCACGAAGCTTAGTCGCAAAATGGCGAATATTGAGTATTAGTGTTGAAGAAAATAGTTGTGATCGTCGTAATTCAAATACGTATATCTTGAGCGTTATAGGTCCGTTTTCTACGATTTATATATCCTCGGTTTCGTGTTAATGTACACTAATATATTTTTGATAAATCTACTCATTTAGAATACGTTTAAAACTCGGTTTTGCCCCTTAAAAATCCCTTGACAGCTTGTATTATTTCAGAAAATTAGTTTTCGTCGTTAAACTTAAAATTGACGTATCTTTTTCGTTATAAACCCGTCTTAACCCATTCAAGCGGCCATGGTTTCGTTTTTAATTCTATTTTCTGAAAATATAAACCAAAATAATCCACCCCTTACTGAAATTTCCAGATTTTATAAAAATGGACAGCCCTTCAACTATTTTTGTCAAAAACGATTTTTACTAGTTCATGTCTTTTACCAATCCATTCCAATCAACACCAAAACTATTCTAAACCTACCATACACCTTCTTAGGGTGTCATGGGCTCCTAAACTTCTCCAAAAATGATAGGGTTCATGAGAATAAATATAGGATAATTAAAACTCATTATAAGTAGAAAAACAAGTAAAAAGTGGTATGATTCATAACATAGTTGCATGTTTTTGCTAATAGATCATAAAAATATAACAAGTAGTAGTTCAAAAGAGTAGAAAAATTTTATCACAAGCTTACTTGGATGATGATGAATTTTTGAGCAAAGTTTACCTAATAATCTTGAGGTTTTTATTTCAAAACCCTAACTAGATTACTACTAAGACTTGTTTAACACTTGATCTTGAAAAAAAATATGGTTTCATCTTGTTTTTTTGCTTGGCCGATCATCAACAAAGGGATGAGAGGGTTTCTAGTTTTTTTTACACCTTTTAGTATGTGTAAGTATGTGTCATAACTTAATATATTAGTGGTATAATACAAATATCTAGTAAGTAGAGTATGTGTACACCTATTAAGTCAAGATATTTCATAAAAAAATGACAAAGGGGGTCGGCAAGGGTAAAATGGGGAGACAAGTTGTGTATTTTGATGATTAAATGTATCTAATAGCTATGTATAAATGTTGTTTTGTACATGTAATTAGTTATTTAGTGTAGCGTTAGCTAGAAATCGATTTTAACGGAACAAAATAAAATATATCGAAGTCATAAAAATTATAAAAATGCATTTATCGCAAGTATTGAGTGAATAAATAATTATCGAATAGAATTTACGAAAACCGTCATAAATATATACATATAACAATATATATACGAAATAAATCTAAAACATCGGGTAAACTAATAATATAGTTTTTATAGTCTTAAAATGAGTTTAAAAATATATCAAGATAATTGTTGGAAGTGTTGGATCAATTGTTCAAAATAATTGATCGTGCGATAGCGTTTATTTAATAAATAATCATACGTTAATGAAATATGCAAACCAATGCATGAACTAATATGAAAATGATGTTACTGATGATATGTAGATTAAATCTAGTTTATATGTAATGTTCTCAATGATGTTCCATGAATACGCAGCTTAACCCTTACGGTTACGCGAATTTGATACTCGTAAACCTAGTTTACGAAATGATGAATAGTAACCATGAATTGTGATTTTTCTCCGGGAATGAATAGTTTTTGTGAATAGTAAAATTTTAAAATAACCTCTCAAAGTCGCAAACTGACTTCAAAAATGATGAATAGTAATATGTTAATAGTAAATTCCCGAGATGAATAGTAAATTTGAGAAATGACCTAAAATTACGATTTGTCACATTCGCCCACCCAAAAAGGAATTCAGTCCCTGAATTCAGTTCATGTTGGTTTCTACGGTGTTATTTGTGAAAAGGTGAGGATATTTGAGTCGCATCTGGTCTTCCCGCTCCCAAGTAAACTCGGGACTCCTCTTCGAGAATTCCAGCGAATAGGAATTTGACTCTGCTTCAACTATTTGACCTCTCGGTCCATGATTTATGCTGGTTCCTCAACGAATTTGAGTTTATCATCGAGTTGAATTTCTTCTAAGGGAAATACGAGTGATTCATCTGAAAGACACTTCTTGAGGTTTGAAACGTGAAATGTGTTATGTACACCGCTGAGCTCTGACGGAAGCTCGAGTCGATATGCTACAGGGCCGATTCTGTTTAGAATTTTAAATGACCCAACGTACCTTGGATTCAACTTCCCGTGTTTTCCGAATCGTATCACGCCTTTCCAAGGCGATACTTTCAACATAATCCTATCGCCAACTTGAAATTCTAATGGTTTGTGTTGCACGTCGGTAATAACTTTTACGCCGGCTTCGGCGGTTGAGTCTATCTCGGATATGAATTATCTTTTCATTGTTTCACGAACCATATACGGACGATGAGTTGTGCATCACCAACCTCGCCCAACAGACGGTGATAGGCACTTTCGACCATAGAGTGCCTCGAATGGTGCCGCTTTTATGCTGGTGTGATAACTATTATTGTAAGAGAATTCGATCAATGGAAAATGGTTAGCCCAACCATTTTCAAAATCAATCACACATGCTCTGAGCATATCTTCTAATGTTTGAATCATTCTTTCGCTCTGACCATCGGTCTGAGGATGATAGGCGGTACTCATGTCCCAGTAGGTTCCAAGGGAATCTTGAAATGATTTTCAGAAGTCTAAGGTGAATCGACTACCTTATATTAGGTATAATTGAAATTGATATCACGTGTCTCATGACAAATTACAAAATGTCAAGTTTGTCGAAAAGGGCATTATTGTAAAGAATAGATTAAGGGTAACAGTTGTGATTCCTCACGTTTCTAGTTCTAGCGAATGTCATGACTTGAGTCTTCTTTGCCTAAGGCGCTTAATCTCCATTACTAAGATGTTTATTGCTTGATGGCGTCTCTCTTAATTTCCCTTATCAAATTTTTCCATGCTCTATGTTGTAAAGTCACGAAACCCTAAATATTTAAGTGATGTGGTATGGTGGTTGATTTTTGTTAGGAATTGGAAATTCCATATTAAAGTGTCGGTCACCCCAATTATGGTCTAGCATATTTTAGCTCGTAGACTTGTAGTTATTTACGTTGTTTTGTAGTTAATTAGTTAATTAGTAGCGTAAAATAGTTTAGTGCAACACCGTGGAGGAAGGACGGGTCTTTACCCACTGTATCCCTGATCCACAGGCCGATAGGAGGTCGTTATGTTTGTAAGTATAAATACCCCTTCCATGGATGGAAGGGTGGTGCTCTCAATCTAATATTCCATACTTTGTGTAAACCTCTAGCAAGAACACCCTCTCTCTCTCTACTAACTCTCTAACTATGGCAAACATGTATTTTGATCATCCAAGACCACCCGAATCATCAACACAATAAATATACGATCCTACAATTGGTACCAGAGCCAAGGTTATTGTGTTTTGTTGATTTGTGTGGTTTTGTATCATGGTTATGGTGGTTTTTGGTTCATGTTGAAAACTGTTTTTGTACTTTATGATGGTCGGATAATTTTTTTTTTGTATACTTGTGGATAACAGTTTTGCTACACTGGTTTTATCATCCTTTTTGGTCAAAATATTAAAATTGTCATGTCTTGGTAATATCTGTGTTATACCTTTTACCTTTGGTCCAAACGTATTTTTATCTCATCCGTATGTCTTTGTTGTTACCAATAAGCAGTGCTTTATTACGTGGTCAAACAGTCATATTTGAGGTTAAAATGGGTCAAAAAGTTGCAACTTTTTAATGTTTTTCTGGGTTAATATTAAGATGGTCGGAAATATTAGTCGGGAAACTCATCAGAAAACATCAAAAATCTTGCTGGCGACTTGTCAAAACTGTCCAGATGCAATGTATTTTACCTAGCGACTTGTCTTTACAAGTCGTAGCGACTTGGTCTAGCGACTTAGTCCTAGCGACTTGGTCTAGCGACTTAGTCCTAGCGACTTGGTCTAGCGACTTAGTCCTAGCGACTTGGTCTAGTGACTTGGTCTAGCGACTTGGTCTAGCGACTTGGTCTAGCGACTTAGTCGTAGCGACTTGGTCTAGCGACTTAGACCTAGCGACTTGACAGAAAGGGGATGAAGAAGAAGTATGACCATGACCACTTATGCCAACTCAGTTGACCTCTTTAATATTACATCAGCAGTCAACAAATACCAAAAACAAAATACCAACTCAGACCTCAGTTTCGTTAACCCATCATCAGTCCGTGACAACCAATACCATAACCAACTCTTAACTCATTTCTCAACCAAAAAAAAAAAATATATATTGATCTCAGATTCATATCCAATTCTTTTTGCAATCTTAAAGATTGGTTTAATTGATAATACATCATCACGGATCCATTTTAGAAGACTTAGCTTCAATTAATTTCCGATTTCAACAAAGAAAAAAAACAATAACAAAATTGTTATCATTTTTCTTTCAATCGATTTTAACTCATAACAAAGCATATAAACCTACCTTTGAGCCACGATAGATCTTGAAGTCGTTTCTCTTTGACCTATGTCGAGTGACATCTTGCAAGAATGAAAAGGATATAGGTTGTGTTTTTATTGTGCCGGTTCTGTTTCGAAATAGATATAAGATGATATGAGTTGTGTGAGATGACGAGATTTGATATAAGCTTTGTTCAGTGTTGCTTGAGACTTAGATGATATTGAGATACATTTTTCTTTTCCCTGATCTAAGTTGGGAGAGACAAGGTGATAAGATAAGATGGTAGGCGATGTGTTTGAGGTGAGAGAAGTCTAGGGTTATTATTAAGACCTAAATGTTAGGGTAAGTTATGCTTGAAATGTTTTTATCCTCAACCTAGTAATATTATTTTCATATGGATCGGGCTTTATCTACTGGATTTGGGCCGTAACATCATAACTTGAATTGTGGAATATATATTATGTGACGTGGGCCATGTATGTTTATGGACATGGGACATGTTAATGCAAAGTGTTATACCATATGAAAAACGTTTGAAATAAACTTATGGATATCGTATCTCTATGACATTCGCCACTTACAGTTAATTGATATTGTTATCATTAAGATATATTTTTTTTATTGAGTCGTACATCATTGAAGATTCATCCGATTATTTGGGCTTTACACTTTGTCATTTATACTTGGGCCCGGATTTAAGCGATACTTGATTTTAAAGTTGTGCATATGGGCGGGCACAATGGATCTCATGTTTGCGAGAAGCAATATTTCTCAAACATAATTTGTTTGATGAGTCTTAGACTAATTGGTTTGATGAGTCGTTGGTAAGATAATTTGTCCCATCCGGTCTTTACTATCTCATTATGCGGATACATATGTGATGATATTTCTCGAGAATGAATGTTATGATACTGATTGAAATCGGATATAGGCTTGAGTTATTTATGTGATGACTTGGATATTGGATGATGGTCTAATGGGCTTCTCAAGAATTTGATTTCTTTTAAGATTTGGATAATGTGTGATTTGTTAAAGTAATTCGATGATGAGACTTAATTATGAGATTTGTCGATGAGACTTGATTGGTTATGAGAGTTGATGATGAGATTGGGTAAGATGATGAGACTTGTTGTAATGTGGTTGGGTATTGGTTTACACATTTTCACGAAGAATATTATGTTACGGCTTGAATTGATATTTGAACAAGGTTGACTACGGGGCTGTTTGGACGATATTTCTTATTTGAATGTGAAGTGAGATTTTTCGGGCGCGTTTACTTATTTCGTCTTCTTTCTTTCTACCCTTCCGCGAAGATGACTTGTTTGGGCATTTATAGAGGGTGATAAAGACTTGGCTATTTAATTACGGTTGTGATTCTTTCTCGTTTAACCCACAACGTAACTATCACTTCGGTGTCTCACTCAGTTGAGAATGTCAAGAGGTTTTGTACATTGGGTACACCGTTTCTTCTTCACAAGGATTAGTACAAGTTTAAGTAACAAATCTGGGGAATTTTACTTCATGATCAAATTTGGCATATCGGGTTTACTTCATCAAGTGGTCACAGCAATGCGTGAATGATGTGTTTACCAATGTATTGATTGGATGGTTGATGATGTTGGATAATGAACCGCTTCATGTTCCTCTAAAACAGATATTCACTGAAACAAAAGTTGTCTTAACTCATTCAAGCTGACATTGTATACGGTTTTGTCTTGATTTTGTAAAATCCCGCGAAAGAATCTATTTCTCGGTTTAAATCATAGACTTGTAAAATCCTGTGACAATGGAAACATCCTAGTAAAAGTAAAGTGCATTTCGGATCTTTCTTACGGTTTATTCTTGGTTTTGTAAAATCCCTGAAGAAACTATTTCTCGGTTTAAACCATAGAGTTGTAAAATCCGTAATGATGGAACCATCTTGGAGAAGAGAAAATGTAATTCGGATCTTTTAAATCTTTGGTGCTACGGTTTACGCCTCGAAGAAGGGATAAAAGGGTGTACTTCATGAATTGGATGTGTGTTTGGATATTTGTCATGGCAGTATGGCTATTACTTGGTTTTACGGGGTTCTGTGCTTGTAACCATGGTCGGGATGAAACCATTATCAAAGTTCATTTAAATGTCAAAGAAGGCTAGATTTGAGCAGTTAACCAGAAGATGTGACAACGGCGTTAACTCAGTATTATTTATTTGAGGTTGAAGTGAATTATCACGGGCGAGTGTACTTAGTATCTGAAGGTATCGAGGATGGTTGGATGAAGATTCTTCATGATCCTTGTTCGAGCTTATTAACAAAAATGAAGACTTGGAAATCTAGTTATTGTTGGGTGACTTTTACCTTTTCTTTTACCACTTGGGGGAATTGGACTCTTATCACCACAAAATAACTATCACTTAAAGGAGTTACGTTGTAGTGCTCAGTGTCACATTCAATTGTGGATTTTCAAGAGGTGATATACGTCTTATACTCGATGGTTGGTTGGTTGAAGAGTATAGAGTACTTAGAGATTCAAATGGGCATGAAGTCTCGGCACCGCTCTTTGTTACATATGTGCAAGTTTAAGTCACGAGTTCGGGATAGTTTACTTCAGGGTCAAATTCATCATATTTGGTTTTCTCCATCAGCTGTCACAACAAAGAGCCTACTGAATGATAATGGGGTGATTACATGTTTTGCCAAGAGATGATGAAAAGAGAGAGATTTATGACGTATGGACACTTCAGTTCATGCCTCGTACTCTAAAGAAAAGAAATGTGTACGTTTCAGTGCGCATTATATTATGAAGAAGAGAAATCTTCTTATGACGTTTGAACACATCAGTTCAAGCCTCGTTCTCTAAAGAAAAGAAAAGTGTACGTCTCAGTGCGCTTTATCAAGAAGAAGAAAATCTTCTTATGATGTATGAACACAACAGTTCATGCCTCGTTCGTTAAAGAAAAGAAAAGTGTGCGTGTCGATTCGCTTTATCTTACAAGAAGAGAAATCTTCTTATTATGACCATTCTCATCAACATGCTTCATGCTTTTTCCATGCGCTTTTAATTATCAAGTGAACCGGGCTACCATTGATTGTTTTTCTCATTCCACTTGCTCGATTATAATGAAGATGGAGACATCATGTGCTGATTTTGCGGGGGAGAAGTGTGAATAGACTACATTTGGATAATGTTCACTTGTTTAATCAAGAATGGCATCTCCGTATGCAATTCTTGAGGGGGAGAAGAAGTGTGAATTTTTTGCATTGTTGATTGATATTAGAGAATATAAATGGTCATACGGCTCTAAACTCATGTAAGAACCGAGCTTCTTCTTATCGGGTCATCTTCACATGGAGTTTTTCTCTTCTAAGAGCCGTTGGTTGACATCTTCACTCGGATTGATGAGTTTATCGACAAAGTGCTTCCGGTTAATGCTTCACATATACATCAACATGATGATTCGAACAATCTCTCTTTCTTGTTTGATGTGATTGGTAGTTTGGTGTTACCATCTTGTGTGTTCGTTGCGGCTTTGATTCTTGATTTCCTTGATGAACATCTTTCGTTCTTGTTTGATTGGGAGGATTTTAGTTAAGGGTTTTGCAAGATGTAAGTTAATTGGGATGCTTTTTGGTGGGATGCTTTTGGTGTGAGTTGAAGATGTTAATTATCTATTCCCCAACCGGACAATCTTGAAGAAGGTCGAGTCTACGATCATTCTACATTTCTTGCTATATGTTAGAAGACCAAAGGCGAGTTGCATTTAATGATCTAAAGACTTCTTCTTAATTTGGGCATTTATCAAAAGATTGTCGGTCTAGGGAGAGCACTAATTGGGGAATGTGATATGTCAAATTTAATCCCAATTAGACTTGCTCACATTATTCGACAAGTTGATTCTCACAGCAGTTCAAGTGTTCTTCTCATTAAGATTTCAAGTATTTGGGCTTATATTTGTTCTTGATTACAAGTATCAAAACCGAGAAAGGGCAAGGAGACACACATCTAGACACAAAGCGAGTAAACTTGATGAACTTAATTCTTCTAAGTGATTGAAGATATCCCGGAAGACAAATGTTATTACCGCGCAGAAACTCAAGATTTGACTCATGGCGAGTAAATTTGATGAGCTTAATACTTCTAAGTGATTGAAGATATTCCGGAAAACAAATGTCATGACCGCAGAGAAACTCAAGGTTTTACTCATCAAGGCTTTTGTGTTATTATTCCAACGACATGGGGAAGTGATGTAAAAGAAAGTTTCGAAGATAAAGAGGTACACAAGTGTGTGATTCATTGGGAGAGAGATTGTGTACATTGGGGATGCTCAATTGTTTCACTTGAGTGCTTAATCGGTGATTCGAGAGATATAACCACTTATTCGGTGTTGACATCCGCAGATTGTCACCCGCAGATAATCGATGACTTGGCTTGCTTCTTCAATGTTATCGATTATTCATTCCTTGTGTATTGGTATACTTGGATACTTGAGCTTCATACACCATCATCGGGGAAGAAAAATGTGAACATGGGAGGTGTTTTCATTCCCTCATGATGTGTATTCGGAGAGCTCTTGGGTATTGGTGTACTTTGGGTTCTTGAGCTTCATACACGATCATCCGGAAGAAAATGTGAACATGGGAAGGTGTTTTCATTCCCTCATGATGTGTATTTGGGAGAGTTCTTGAGCATTATACAAAGAGACCGACCGCATCAATTCAACTACGTGGGGAAGTGTTCTCTTGACACCTTTTGGAATGGATCGCTTGGACTTGATGGGAAAAAGAAATTTGAGAAGACTATTTATCGTGGGATGATACGTTCTTGTTCTTGTTGATGATATAACCTCGAACGAAGAATCACGGTGATTATTCTTGAAAGAGCAACGGGATTTATGATAATGGTGTGCTTCTATGTGCACTGGCTAAGGCAAGCTTGAAATAGAGCTTGAATCGCTCGCCTAAAGGATTTTCGGTTTGGGGAAGCGCAAAGTCTCACTTTCGGATGGTTCAATTTATTCAAGAGCCACGGAAGCTTTGGTGGTGAATGTTTAAGAGTTGATGACTTCTATCTTCTACGACGTCTTTCGATATCCTTATCTCGGTACTCGTATCATCATCTTCTTTAACTATATCATCTTCTCTATCTTTGTATATATTTATCTGAAAAATTAATACAAAATATAAAACCAACAAAAATCAAATAGAAAATATAAAACCAACAAAGATAATAGAAAATATAAAACCAACAAAACCTATAAAAATCGAAAATTTAAAAATACCAAAATATGTTTTCTCAAGACATGTCTTACGGTATCGATAACATCTGCGGTCTTAGAAATGTCATTCAATAATGGCACGGGACCATAGATGAAGTTCGAGCAGGAGGTGTAAATATTCTCTTTCAAAACATGTCACAAATCTAATGGCTTGCGCTTATTTCGATCAGAACTGTGCTTAAACTATGGCTTGCTATTATTTCGATAGCAACCCGCTCTTCAAAAGAAGGAAAGTCTTGCACTAAACATATTTTCAAAAATATCATGCACTTATCCTAAAACACTTTGAGGAAAGTATGTCGAAGGATGTTTGTTCCTACACAAATGTTTTTCCGTCTAAAATTCTTGAAAAATATTTGTTGTTTTCCAAAATGGTGGTAAAATGAGTTGCTTTAACAACAATCGGTTTGAGTTTTTATTAAAGCGCAAACTCAATCAATGACTTGACTTTTAAACTTTTCACAAATTGAGTCATTGATTGAGGGGATAATGTTTTCAAATCTATATCATCTAACGGGCTTTCTTAATTATCCTAATATGCTTAATTAAAATGATGTTAACCTATGTTGAAGGACTAGGTGCCTAGGATATGATTGCTAGGATTAGATGATTAGAGTTTGATGTACGCATTATTCCCATACATTTATATGATCTGATTGATATGTTGCATTGACTTTTATTAGTCGTTGTTTGGGTGATGTCAACCACCATATATATGTGTGTGTGTTCACTAACGTATGCAGATATCATGGATATAAGAATGTTCCCGATCCGGATCCCACTAATGATGATGATTGGATGCCAAAAGGAAAGGGTAACTATTTCTTGGGTTGACAAATGAAGAAACGAGCTTAATTGGACTTCAATGGAGAGTTGGCATAAATGCAGCGTAAGAGGTCTCACTGCATCAGCAGATGGTTTTCTTCTAAGGGATTGAAGAAACGGAGCTTAATTTGACCTCAGTTGGCATTCAAAATGCAACGTAAGAAGAAGTCTCACTGCATCTGCAGACGGTTTTCTTCCAAGCCCTACAGCAACAACGGAAGCTTCTCAACCACCTAACGTATCTTTGTGCAGGATACCATTTTTAAACAATTTTGAATAATTTGATTAAATTGTTTTGAAAATGGAAAAATATTGTTTTGAAAATAAATTGAACTAAATTTTGAAAATCACCGGACTTCTTTTTATCAAAACCTAAGTCACTCAATTATTGACTTCTGTCATGGATTGAGGGAGAGTGATTTAAAATAAAATATTTTCAAACGATATTTCTTCACAAAGTTCCGCTTTGTACAATATAAGTGGTGATCTAAAGATTTAATGTTATGTCATGGTATGATTTTTTCTTTAGAATCAAGGTCTTTCAAAATGAAATTTTTTCTCGTTCTTGTTTGATTGTGAAATTGTTTTGTTTTACTTAAAAGATCTCTTAAAAACTATCATACCGACACTAACAATCTTTAATGTCTTAAAATGGTCCTAATCATCATTTTCAAAAATTAAATCATGCCACGCCTCTTTCCCAAACTCTTTAAATGACTTAAATCAATTGGGATCACAAATCTCAAAAGGTTTGAAATTTTTGATCGGGTGAGAGATCGTGATTTATATCTCATATCTGCTTTTAACGGAATTGGTTTGGTCCTTTAAAGGCACTCCGCCTCCATGTGCCAAACGATTTCAATATACATAATGCACATGTTGAGGAGGAGGATTTATCAAAAACCGGATGAGTATTTAAACAAGGACACATTTTCTCCCATGTTTTCTAAACCTAATTAAATCACTTGGGATCCAAAATCTCAAAGGATTTGATATTTTGATCGGGGAGAATTTGTGATTTAATAATGAAATTTGATAAAGGTGATCGTTTTGATTTAATTGTGCACGCCGTGCTTTCGCTCATATGTGCTAAACGCTTTGAATCTTGAAGCACATATTGAGGGGAGCAAATAAACTATCGAGTCTGAAAGCTTTTAAAGTGATTTATTAAGTACCTTGATTGAGTTTTCTAATGGTTTCTTAATGGCTTTTGTGATTGTGGATGTGCTTCAAAAGAACTCTTGCCTCTATGTGAAAAATGATTTCAAATATCCAACGCACATATTGAGGGGAGAATTTACCAAGAAAATCAAATGGCTTTTCTATGAAAATTGTGATCAAAGAAAATATTTCAAAGTCCTCTTGCCTCCATGTGCTAAACAATTTCTATATCATATGCACATGTTGAGGGGGAGGTTTTCTAAATGATCAAAACTATTAAGGTACAAAATGCTTTGATCTCGTATCACAAGTACCTTGATTGGTTTTCCAAATGATTTTTCAATTGGTTTCATGAAGGAAAGAACAATACCAAAAGACCGACCAATTTACTTTATGCATGGTGTTATAAGGATGGTTAGGTTAGGTATTTGTTCCCACGATCCGCCGAACCGGAGGGATCTACCAGGACAATCCACTAGATAGTGTAGAGTCCTTAGGTATATTGAAAAAGGAGAAAATGAGAATATGGGAAGAGTGCGGATTGAGACGAGCTAGTCTTGGAATAAACCCAACAAGGTTCTAGTAATGAAGTCTCGGTAAGCTTGAAGGGTTGAAGAATGAAAAGAAATGAATATGAAAAAGGGTGAAAAGAAATAGCCCTCCAATAATTCAACCTTAGGGCGATGAACCGGTTCAATACATATACTCTTGGTTGTTACCAAGGTAACACTAGTATTGAAGACAAGACGTCATGGACCCAAAGGACGACCGCACTACAACTTCCCAAACCACTCAAGTTCCTCTTAAAAGGGCTTGTTTCATTCTCACGGGAACCTACATAATCTATCGACTTTCTCTTAGAGATTGTTGATATTGAAGAAGGAGACCTCTCCCTAGTCTCCCACGACAGAACCAAATGAGCACTATTGAGTCTAGAGCCAAGAGATCATCCACAATATCTCGTTAGGACACAAAATTAATGACGACTTCTTGTTTCACACAATGTGGAAAGTAAGTATATATTAAGAGTCCTCGCATTATCCTTGTGGTATTGCGAACATCCGAGTGGTATGTAAAAGTATTCACGATGAAGATGGAAATCCTTCTAGAGCCAACATCAAACAAGCTCTTGGTGGGTGACATGTGAAATCTTCTCGTAAGATTAAGCTTGTGACAACCGGATAGAAACAATGGGAGATTCACTCGTGAATCAACCTTGGTCCAGAAATGAATTGACGAATACTTTTGGAAAAACCGTTCGATGTGCAAACCTTCTTTTCTCTAGCACGTCGAATGTGTACTTATGTTTTCAAATTCAAAAGTATCTCGATTGAAAAATACTTTTAGAAAAACCGTTCGATGTGCGAATCTCTTCTTTTCGCTAGCACGTCGAATGTGTACTCATTCTCTAATACAAAAGTATTTTGTTTGAAAATTGATCTTTCTCACAAAACCTTCGTCGTATTGCAAAACTCTTTCTTCATGCAATACGCGATTGTTTTCAAATCATTTTCATCAATCGGTGAATCTCAATTATTGGTTCACTCACTCCGTGTTGTCTTCTTTGAGACGTTCGGTTTGAGAACAACTAGAGCATTGCGAAACCACCGTCAAGGAGATTCTTAGGAATCCTACGATCACAGAGCGGTATTTGTCTTGATCAACGGGAACCGTGGGCGTGTACCTCAATTCAACGAAGTGATCAAAGACACTTTCGTGTGTTTATTGCTTCTTGTTGTTTGCGGTACATTTGGACGGTTGCGGTGATCGAATTGAGGAGTCAATCCAAAGCCGCATGCTCACAAAGATCCACACTTAATTTGAAGAAATCATGGTGGTGCATATCTACATAACACGGCTCGATATTTCATACTATGCTTCGCCCACCGCAAAAATATCATGAACCATGAAGGCTTCCGCTACTCTGATGGAAAGATGTCATGATTCAAAAGTGTGAGCATGTCGGTCCGAAAGTCACAACTTCACATAATGGCAACACAATAAAGGGTGATCCAGAGATTTGTTGTGGCTGATGATCTCAAAGAAAGCTCAAAGATCATCAAAGATGTGGATCAGTTAAAGGCCTCCACTGAAAGTACAAATCAATGCGGACTTTGAAGATTCGCTACTAAAGCACAAAGATTGCGGAAGTGAAGAATTCAAGTCTACGAGCTCAAGAACGAAGTCAAAGATAGAATGCTAGGATGCAAAATGTATTTCATGGGGTGACCTCCCTTAGGGGGAGATTGTTAGGAATTGGAAATTCCATATTAAAGTGTCGGTCACCCCAATTATGGTCTAGCATATTTTAGCTCGTAGACTTGTAGTTATTTACGTTGTTTTGTAGTTAATTAGTTAATTAGTAGCGTAAAATAGTTTAGTGCAACACCGTGGAGGAAGGACGGGTCTTTACCCACTGTATCCCTGATCCACAGGCCGATAAGAGGTCATTATGTTTGTAAGTATAAATACCCCTTCCATGGATGGAAGGGGTGGTGCTTCTCAATCTAATATTCCATACTTTGTGTAAACCTCTAGTAAGAACACCCTCTCTCTCTCTACTAACTCTCTAACTATGGCAAACATGTATTTTGATCATCCAAGACCACCCGAATCATCAACACAATAAATATACGATCCTACAATTTTCAAGATTTATTCAGATATTGAGTGTTTTGTTTGAAATCTTTTCTTTGAATGAATGAATTTACAATTTTGAACAAACGACTTTCTAAGTAATATTTTTCTTGATGATTCAAAATTTAGTAGTTATGCAAAATATGACTGTTTATCAAAGATTGATGTTTATACGTTTCTTAACGTACGATGGTTTTGTTAAAGATTGACCAAAAAGAACTTACTTGTTAAAACAAGTACTTCAGAAGAAAAAAATATTTCCTATAAGGTATATGATTTGTATAAATTCATTTTAAATAAAATCCATTTAAAATGAAAGCACTATAAAGGATGAAGTAGTCGGGTAGGTATGTCTGCATGAATGTTTAGTTTCTAATGTTGGATAATGTCTATCAGTCGATGTTAGGCAAAATCTACAGGCATAGGTATTTAATCTTACTTGAGTGTTTCTAAAATAGTTCATCACTGAGATTTTTATCATGCTGGCAGAAACGTAGATATCAGCTGATACTATGTCAAAGAATATATGTTCTGTTTTCACGTGTAGATGGGAAGTCATTGATTGTTTGATTTGTTCAGGCCTGTTGCCTCTCTTGATATGGAAGTGAGGTTATCTGTAATTTCTAGAGAACACAATGCCTTAGGGGAAGTTTATATCGATAACTTTAACTTAACTCAATTTTTCCTTTGAGGGAAACTTATTGTAGGGAAGTTCACATATCGCTGAGGCCATGTTTAATGGAATGTTCTGCAGTCTTGGTTAGAAGACTTGGTTTATTTCTACAGTGTTACTTAGTGGGTATTTGCTGTGTACAATTTCGTATAACTCGGTCCAGCTGGTACTTTTGAAATGATAGAATTTGGCTTCTAGTCGAAAGTTAGTGGTTCAGATTGTCTCGTGATGTCTTAAGATTTCTATTAAGTTTTGAAACATCTTTCTACATACTTCTAGTCCTTGTTGGTAGTTCTGAAATCCTTTCATTGTTTTCTTCTATCGAGGAATCCTCCTCGTAGATGGTATGGAAAGTATTTCCTAAAAAGGTCACTGGTAAAATTTCAACTTATCGGTTGAGTGAGTGATGAATGGCGTATGTATCTATAGAGTGTTAACAAAAGAGATGTTTATGAACAATTTATCTGATTACAAAGCTTTGTTTTTGAATGAAGATTGTTTTAGGAAGTTTGAAAAGATGCTTGTTTCTTTCATGACATAATCCTTCCTGAATTATACATAGGTGATCAGGCTATGTATAATCGAGGACAAATGATGTGATGCTTGGTTTTGTTGAAATGGTATTATATTTCTCCAAAGTTTTAGATGGTATTCAACGCATTTTTTGTAAGATAATGGGCTAAACAATTTTTCATAGTAACATGAAAATCGTTTCGCGTAATGGTAGTAAATAGTTGATAGAATGACAGAAAATCAATTTATAGGGTGGTAACAAAACAGCTTTTTTTTTAGAACTTTGTGAAACAATTTTCCTAAGATGGTGCTAAAATAGCTTGAAATAAAATTATGTGAAATAATTTCATAAAGTGGTAGCAAAATAACTTGAAATAAGATTTGTTGAATGGTTTGTAAGATATACATGGGAGAACCTCATAGAATGGTAATAGTCTCCTAATTGGTCAAGAATAAAGTTGGCCTAATCCCTAGTAAGATAGCGGTATATTGTTGCGAAAGGATTGAAAATTGGGCAATTGGAATAGGGAATGAAATAAACAAAGTTTGTGATTATCGTGGAGATAATAAAGGATAAAGATTACGTTAGATAGAAAGGTACTTATTACCTGTTCCTTTTGATGGTCTAATCGTGTCTCAAGTGTAGGAGCAGTAGGTTGTCTAGCAGCAGCAGCTCTGAAACTCTTACCGTCCTCAAACCTATAAGATGGTGTAGTGTCTGTAGTCTTAGTGATAGATGGTAATGGTATGTCAAATTATGCACGCTTCCCAAGCTGTAAGTCAGATGTATGAGTATCGTCTATGAGATGTGATGGTACGGATGGTGCTCTAGATAATAATGATGATGAAAATGATGATGATGATGATGATGGAAATCCTAGTGGTGAGTTAGGAGATGATGGTGAATGAAATACTACCCTTTTTCGTGTTGTCTTACGACGTTTTAGAGATAAAACTGGAGTATGCACTATTGGACGACTAATAGTGGTATGAGTAGCTGATGGTAGTTGTAGTACATGAGTAGCACATGATCTAAGAATGAGGGTAAGAGAATGTACTCTCTTCCTTGCAGTAAGCATCCTAATAGGTCCATTAGGACTAAGCCTATAAGTCCTACCAAATGGTATGATCTGTCCCGACAGAATGATAGGAATTGCCCTATTCCTACGACGAATCGATGGTGACAGTGGTGATGTAGGTGCAACTTCGTCCTCCTCAAAGGGTTCAGTCTCATTATCGGATAATATGAGTGGTGAGTCTGGTGTAGAGCCAACTCGTGTTAAGGCTACAGTAGGGAGTGGCGAGGCATCATCCAAGTCAGAGTCTATAATAGGAGATGACAAGACATCCTCCTATGTAAAAGTCTGAAGAAATGATGATGGGATGGGTATCTCAAGACATCTCTGTGACAATCGATGTGAAATGAAAGTAAATAGCCCGCATAATGTGCGTATAAAACCGCGCGTATAATGAATATGCACTTATGATGAAATGATGAGATGCTATGATGATGTAGCTATAGTCTAGGGTCAATGATACAACCTATTTCTCTATAACTCTTGCTCGATGCCAATTTGTCACACCCCAAAATACATGTTTTGCGTGGAATGGAATACCTGGGGATGACTGCCATAGCATCACAATTCTGATTATATTGAGCGACCTAAAGTGTCGTTTTAAAATCACATCGTTTGATATAATGATTCGTTGTGAGTGAGTGGTGAAAAACAAACACAATATCAATATATCAAATTAACCGTAAAATTCGACAAATTAACCCTTTAGGAAAAAGGTCAACGTGCCAAACCTCACGGGTGTGATAAAAGTGATACTGGAAAAGTGATTTCCCGGGTCGTGTCCCAACGAGGTGTGAATGGAAGGATTCGTTGAGTTTCGTGATTTGAACTTGAATTGGTTTTTAATGATTTGATGATTTGAATTACATTTCTACAAATTAATTAACGGGAAAGTAATTAAGGCAAGGGAACCCTAATAAACTAAAAATAAACTATCACTAAGCCTAAGGAATGATAAAACGAAGCTACACTAAGTCCTAGGGTGCTAAAACGTAAAAACGTAAAAACCGGCAAACACCCCGAGCCATAAACGTAAACTTTTTGCAATTTAAGGGCTACGGGTGTGAAATCAATTTTCCTACGTTCTAATTGACTAAAAATAATTTTAGAAAAAGACCGGGTATTTTTTCTACTTTTAAAATAATTACTACGAATTAAAAACTATTTAACACTAATTAATTAATTAAAAATACTAAACTATTTTTGAAAAATGTAGAAAAATCACAGAAAGTACTTCGCTTGGTGCTGGTTCTAAGAAAATTGCAAAAAGTGGTGGTTGCTTTTGAAAATAAGCACTAAATAAGCTGAAAAGGGCTTAAAGTATAAACTGCTTTTGAGGCTTAAGAGGTTTGTTTATGTAAATCCCAACGAGACAAGTCCCAAGGGCGCGTTGGTATGATGTGTTGTGTGTGAGCTGGGTGGCGTGGGTTCGAGTCCCAGCCATGCCATTTTTTGAAAACTTTTTTTTTCTTGGTTTTTTTATTGGAACTTGGAGCTGAGAATAAAACAAGCACTTTTGTGAAAAGCCTTTCTTAAGGAAAAACTTAAATAAGCAGTTTACTCAGCTTATTCACAACAGATCTTTAAAAACTAAACAAGCTTCCTTTTTTAAACAACCAAACACTCATTTTCACCAAAAAATCTAAAATGACTTAGTTGGACAAGCAATCAGACAAGCTAATCAAGCCTAGAGGAAACCAGGGGGTTCTAAAAGCAAAAAAAAAGAACCTAATTACTAATGGGGATAAGCAGATCAGTTGTACACAAATCTAGGAAATCCTAAACTACTATAAAATTAAGCTTTCTAAAGGGCTACTAGCTAACACTAATAAGCTCTAAATATATGAACTAACTAAATACACTAAAAAGGGAATCTAATGAGTAGATGATAAGCACTGATAAGCAAATAAAAAAAACAAAAGGGTGACCTGTGGACTGCTGTTGCAGGCTGCAAAACAGCAGCCTGGAGTGATCTGTTTCAAGCTTAATTGTGAGCTGAAAAGTGAGCTTCCAAGCAAGGTACAAGCTGCAAAACAAAGTTAGGGTGGTGGAGATTCACAAAAAAGCAGATTGGGAGGCCAATTTTACACTATACAGCTTATAAATAAAATTTGTACCGCGATTCAACTTTTGGGACCTGCTTTTCGAGAAAAAAATGCAAATGGACAGTTTTGGAAATCACTTTAAACTGAGCTAAAAAGATCCGAGATGCACGTAAATTGGACAAGAGCTAAGTTGAGCTTATGAAGATTAAGGAAAAACCAAATTTACAAGAATTGAGTACCCAATAAGCTATAAAATTGCACATGAACAGAAGCTATAGCTGCTGTTGCAGTCTGCACAATCAAACAGAACACCCCTTTTTTTTTTGAAACTTTAACTTGATTCTTATAAAACCATTTCAGAAAAAGTTGGACATGTAAAAACTGATTTACTAGCTAAATTAAAGTTTGACTTAGAAAGTCAAATGGGTAAAAAAAAAGATTGACCAGTTTACAAACAATTACCAAACACCCTTTTTCTCATACAAGCTTGAAACAAAGCTGAGAGACCACATAACTAAAACTATTTTGAAAACTTAATAACTCCTAAATGAGCACTGAATACTTATGGAAAAAAAAACAGAACAAACTTTAAATCATTTCATTAACTAAAGAAATTACAGGGAAGTTAAAACTAAAAGCTAATTTTAAAAAACTAAGATAAAGGGTGCCTTATAACTTGGCTACAATGTCTATTTATACTACTTATCCTAGGTCTTCAAGTCTTCAACCTTCACCTCTTGTGTTTCTTTTGTGTGAGGAAAACAGCAAAGCAACCTTGTGCTTTCTTCCATTGATCTCAGCCATCCATATAGTAGGTACAAGATGGGAACAAATCCGAGCCATTGATTGGGTCTTTTAGACATGGATTTCCACCGTGGCATTTGGGGGAGAGGGATAGTGGGTTTGGGAAATGGGTATAACTGGGTAAAGGAGGGTTTAGGGATTGAGTGTTTGGGGTTTTGGAATTCTGGGTAAAAGAGTTGTGGGGGTTTTAGAGAAAGGAGAAAGGAGGGAAAAGGTGAAGAAGAAAGGTGGGAGGTCGTTTTTTATTACTGAATGTGAGGGGGTTCAAAAGGAGAGGTCAAGTGGAAGGGGTCAAGTCTAGTTTGGTGGGGGTTCAAGGGTGCTTTGTACACATAAAGACCAATATTGCACTATATCAAAAACCAAGGGACCAAATCTGTCACTTTCTGAAAGTTAATCAAGAGGACCAATTTTGACAAGTTTAATTTTCCCAAGGACCAAAAATAATAATTTTCAAATTAAAAATGTCCTGGGGTAATTTTGTCAATCTTTGAAATTCCAGGGACTAAAGTTGCCATTTTTAAAAGTTGGGGGACTGAAACTGCCAATTATGCAAACTTTGTTCGATTTTCATTTGTTTTTAATAATTTTGCATCTGAAACATATAAAACACAATTTTGAGATATTTTCAGTATTTTGATGCATTTCGGAGTGTTTTTGAATGTTTTGCAGTTCAGATTTGACCAAAAATGATGAGTGAATAAGCACTCATCATATAATAAAACATTCAAAGTTTACAAAAGATAGGTCCCAAAAGGTAGTCAACATTTGCGGAAATAAGTTTGTTACAAACCAAACGATGTTTTAAAGTGCCATAATATACAAGTGAGACGCGTCGTCACCGCGACTCTTATGATAAGTCCTTATGCATACCATGAAGTATATGCCTTAGATACCTGAAAATACATTGCTAAAAGGGTCAACAATAATGTTGGTGAGAATCATAGGTTTATGAAAAATGTATGTACGACTACCACAAGTATAAGTTATGTATGACAAAAATGTCACATAAAATGATACAATTGCTATAAGCTCATGACACGAAGCTAGGCCGATTATGATGTTCGCCCAACAGTGTTTGTCAAACAACTCTCATTCGATATTAAATGAAATGTATCCGTTTGACCGATTGGAACTACCAACCCGGATGGAGGAGTCACCTCAATAGATCTATTCACTCACTCGCCACTCGTAATTAACGGTTCATGATAATGAAATGGGACATTAATATTGCAATGAGGTAACTTAAGCAATGTAAATGAATTTGATATACTTGGGTTCGTAATAAAATGTTGTGCAATGTATTCTCCCCCGTAGGTTTGAGATGAAATATAAACTTGAATAAAACGGGGCTATGAAAACTCACTTGATACAATGATTATGATGACAAAAGTGGATACACTGAAATGAGGCGCAATCTCTAACTGCAACCTATTATGAATGATATGATCTAATATAAGTCATGATATAATGTTGTGCATGCAAACTCATATGATATCTATACCACTTGTGCATTTGAAAATAAAGTTTATCGTCGAAAAATAAGTTTATAACGTCTTGTCAAGTTATAAAATACTTTACGCTTATATAGGTTGAAACATTATCCCACGATAGTCGTTTAGAAATAGAACAAGAATTTATAGTTTTTCGTCAGTAAAATGATATACTTTGACAACTCATGAAAATGACTAAGTAACCTCGGGAAGCTTAGTCGCAAAATGGCGAATATTGAGTATTAGTGTTGAAGAAAATAGTTGTTATCGTCGTAATTCAAATACGTATATCTTGAGCGTTATAGGTCCGTTTTCTACGATTTATATATCCTCGGTTTCGTGTTAATGTATACTAATATATTTTTGATAAATCGACTCATTTAGATTACGTTTAAAACTCGGTTTTGCCCCTTACAAATCCCTTGACAGCCTGTATTATTTCAGAAAATTAGTTTTCGTCGTTAAACTTAAAATTAACGTATCTTTTTCGTTATAAACCCGTTTTAACCCGTTCAAGCGGTCATGGTTTCGTTTTTAATTCTATTTTCTGAAAATATAAACCAAAATAATTCACCACTTACTGAAATTTCTAGATTTTATAAAAATGGACAGCCCTTCAACTATTTTTGTCAAAAACGATTTTTACTAGTTCATGTCTTTTATCAATCCATTCCAATCAACACCAAAACTATTCTAAACCTACCATACACCTTCTTAGGGTGTCATGGGTTCCTAAACTTCTCCAAAAATGATAGGGTTCATGGGAATAAATATAGGATAGTTAAAACTCATTATAAGTAGAAAAACAAGTAAAAAGTGGTATGATTCATAACATAGTTGCATGTTTTTGCTAATAGATCATAAAAATATAACAAGTAGTAGTTCAAAAGAGTAGAAATTTTTTTATCACAAGCTTACTTGGATGATGATGAATTTTTGAGCAAAGTTTACCTAATAATCTTGAGGTTTTTATTTCAAAACCCTAACTAGATTACTACTAAGACTTGTTTAACACTTGATCTTGAAAAAATATGGTTTCTTCTTGTTTTCTTGCTTGGCGATCATCAACAAAGGGATGAGAGGTTTCTAGTTTTTTACACATTTTAGTATGTGTAAGTATGTGTCATAACTTAATATATTAGTGGTATAATACAAATATCTAGTAAGTAGAGTATGTGTACACCTATTAAGTCAAGATATTTCATAAAAATGACAAGGGGGTCGGCAAGGGTAAAATGGGGAGACAAGTTGTGTATTTTGATGATTAAATGTATCTAATAGTTATGTATAAATGTTGTTTTGTACATGTAATTAGTTATTTAGTGTAGCGTTAGCTAGAAATCGATTTTAAAGGAACAAAATAAAATATATCAAAGTCATAAAAATTATAAAAATGCATTTCTCGCAAGTATTGAGTGAATAAATAATTATCGAATAGAATTTACGAAAACCGTCGTAAATATATATATATAACAATATATATACGAAATAAATCCAAAACATCGGGTAAACTAATAATATAGTTTTTATAGTCTTAAAATGAGTATAAAAATATATCAAGATAATTGTTGGAAGTGTCGGATCAATTGTTCAAAATAATTGATCGTGCAATAGCGTTTATTTAATAAACAAATATACGTTAATGAAATATGCAAACCAATGCATGAACTAATATGAAAATGATGTTACTGATGATATGTAGACTAACTCTAGTCTATATGTAATGTTCTCAATGATGTTCCATGAATACGCAGCTTAACCCTTACGGTTACGCGAATTTGTTACTCGTAAACCAAGTTTACGAAAATGATAAATAGTAACCATGAATAGTGATTTTTCTCCAGGAATGAATAGTGTTTTATGAATAGTAAAATTTTAAAATAACCTCTCAAAGTCGCAAACTGACTTCAAAAATGATGAATAGTAATTTGTGAATAGTAAATTCCGAGATGAATAGTAAATTTGAGAAATGGCACGAAATTACGATTTGTCACAATTTTATAGATAACGCTTGAGAGCAACCGCAGAAGGCAACGTGTTATCTTATAAAATAAAATGTAATTTTCTTTAAGCAATAGTCGTTCATATTCGGAAAGTAATGAATTATTTCAAAGCAATTTTGAAATGATATGGGTGACTAACAAGGAAATAAATCCGTAGCTCTCATTGAAATTGACAACATTACAGAATGTTATTTCAAGTAATAAAATGCAATGCTCCCACCGGATTTTTCAACATTGTAAGTGTTACATTGCCGTGAAAGCATATAGCAATTTTATACACTTTCATATTCTCTTGAATGCCTACAAGTAGCAATGTACTTAGATATTGAGCAGTATATGAAGTCCTACTTATGTAGATGAGGGACTAGCCACTCATGCTTTCATTTAACTTGAATCTTTAGCATGCAATTCCTCCTCTATCGTCTACATAGCCCCAAGGGTATTTTGCACTTTAGGAATAATAAGAGTCCAAGAAAATTACCTAGCGAATATTCTAGTAATTTCTTTACTCTTTTCGGTTTAAACTCATACATCGTGACAAGTGCAAGATGTCATATTATTTTGGTAGCTATAAACAAAATGTTTTCTAGTTACACAAAATATTTTATCTTTCAATTATTTCTAGACCTTAAAAAGGTAATGAAAGATCATAAATGAGTTTAACAATTTGTAATCCTATCTTAGTTTGTCAACTAAGGAGAAAAGATAGGAATATGTCTCACTCTTCTTACCAGGAAAAGATACTAGGTTTGTCTTTTAAATAAAAACAACCTTTTGTTTACGAATTATGTTGCAACAACACAATTTATTCAGAACCTAGAAAGTTCAATTATAGTATTTTCGATAATTACATTCTTAAAAGAATTAACTACCCAATTAATTACTAACAAGACTAAGATCCATCTTGCACTCCCACTTATTTACCAGAGGTCTGACCAGTGAGTAACTAAGTAGGACAAGAGGTAAGCGACGAGCGTTAATTGCAAAATGCAACTCTTAGATTTATGAGACTGATCAAGACATTAGTAGACACGTAATAATGTCATGAGCATGTTCAGTCTCATCTTATGCCTCGGGTCCAAGGTTTGACCAAGCATACTCGAAATAAGTCGACCAAGTAAGAACTTGCAAAAATCACCACAGGTCTGACCAATGAGTAATAATCACCATGGGTTGGAATGGCCCTAAGGTCTGACCAAAGAGGTCAAGCCAAATGCACGTGTTCATAGTTGGGAGGCATAGACTTAAAATTTTACACATAGGGTATTCACATAAATAAATGTGGTAAAAGTCGTGTACAAAGAAGCATGCAAAACAACTTTGTAACACTTATTTTTAAAAAATTTGGTCATGACACTGTAGTGATCATCATGGTTCACGGTAGCTCCAATCGAACTCACAGGGAGGCGGAGGACCAGGTCAGCGTGAGGCAATAACCGGGAATCCTTTAGGTGTGACTGTGCGCACCTCCTTAAACCCTCCTTATAGTTTGTTCTAGTGGGTGAGTCGTACATCTCAAGTGTCCATAGCGTCTAGTTTTTAAATTCATGAAAAACTTGTTTCAATAGTTTAGGTCACTTTATTAAACAAATACAATTTTTCACGAATCAAATAGCAAGTCACAATGAGCATGGTATTTAGGCATGTAAATAAAGACCATTATTAATGTTATGATTCCGATATGTATTATTCCACATTGCATAAAATTAGGTGTCAAATACAAGTAACAATTATACACATAAGGAATCACAAACATATAAACATAAAACATTAATATAAACACATATTGTTCCGAGTTCTCTCGCGAGTCTTCCCCAAAAGGAGAACCATAAGACCGTCACTAGGCACGAAACCTAGATCGCCCTATACATCACAAAAGCAATTGAGTGGGTCTTATAGCCGAAAAACACATAAAAAGAATGGCAAACTTAATTAGCAATTTAATTATGCAATTTTATGTATTTAATAACAATATGTAATTTTAATTATCAATATAATTCTAATTAACAAATTAATTTTAATTAACACTTTAATTCTAATTAACAATTTAATTCTAATTAACAATTAATATAATTAGTTTGTGTGTCTAGCTATCTTTTATTAATAATTGACAAGTATAACATTATAGTTGTCAAAACAAAATAAAATGAATAACTAATTAGATTTCATGCAGCCTTTTAACATGTTTATTAAAACGTGTAACCCATAATCACAAAAACGAGATGGCTCGTGATGCCACTGTAGAGATTTTAGATCTAGTTAACCAAGTAACGCAACGAGTACGCAACGAAATTTGATCTTGTTTATGCAATTAGGTTAACGCATAGATAATAAACAATTATAAATAAAAGGGATACATAAAACTAACCCTCGTAGTCACCCGCAAGTAATAAAACGAACAAGAAACCAAGTTTCTAAAATAAACACCTCTACGAGTCCACACACAAACACTTAACCACAAGTACGTTCGATAACGCTAGTCGAGAACGTTTACCCAATCAACCCTTGAATACTTGAAACAATCACGAACAAAGAAAACCCAAGAACCTTGACTTTCTTACGTCCGAGAACTCACACTTGCCGGAAACAAGTCTGCGTTTCACCGATATCGGACAAATCGTCCGAGAACCTTCGACATTATGTCCGATAAAACCAAAGCAGAAAACCAAGCGTAACATCCCCAAATTCGGTATCTGCAGCGGAATTAAGGTTGGGGTATTACTTCATGGAGCACAGTCATAATAATAGATAAACGGCTCAAAAGAGACGTTTTAGATAAAACGATTATCATTCATTTATTTAAATCGAGTTTTACAAAATAAAGGTCCCAACGGAAATATGGAAATACATAGTTTTATTCTTGTGAATGATAACAAAATGGACGCCCTTTTATAAGAAAGTCCATTGCCACTCCGTTCCATATCGTGCTCTAGTTTCACGAGATAAAACATGCTAAAAGTCAACACAAAGGTTGAGTGAATCCATAGTGTTTGTATAATAATCAGTTGAACACAAGATAAGCAGTAGTAAAATCAGTAATATTGCAGTACAGTATATTGCCCTAAGTCTCATGACACGCAAACCTTAACACGAACGCGTCATAATAATGACGTAAGTTACAAACATCATGGTGATGATGTGAGCAACAATGCCCTCCGTAGGAGTTTGCCATTCTCCTAGTATTCTCAAATAAAGTGCATTTGGTTACCTATCCGGCTAACACAAATGGGGCGTCAACTGCCAATAGATCTATTCACTATATTCGCGTTCACTCGCAAGTGATTAATGGTTCATGATATGAGGGACTTTTAGTGGCAACAGTAGGTACTTAGGCAATATCAATCAGGATAGCATACATAAAAATACTTGTGTTCGGTTTTTGTAGCATGTATCTCCCCACAAGTTTTGAAAACAAATAAGTAAGAGTGGGACTATGAACTCACCTCGGTGTTATTGTAGTCTGAATGGAAAACAAATTACATAATATGAACAAACTGCTCCGACTCTCGACCTGAGTTGGTATATCATGTATTTAGTATTTGTGTTCAAGTTTATGCGACGATAATGTTTTATTAATAATTAGATAACATGAAGTCTCTTCAAAAATTAATAATTCTTATCGAACTTATCTTTATGGCTTGAATGATTGTTAATAAATTTTTATCGAAAACCAAGTTTTTAATTATTTTATGTTTCCAAAATGTTATAATTTACAATTTTAAATATTTACAGTTTTTACCCTTGTACTTTCAAAAATGACACTTTAAACCCTCAACTATTGGTTATTGACAAAATTAGCCCTTATATAGTTAACTTCACAGAAATTACATTTTAGTCCAAGAAAACTTTATCTTACAAAAATTACAATTTTTATGCTTGAACTTTCATAAGAAAATTTACTAGTTTTTGGCCTAAATGGATAAAAGTGCGTGTGAATAAAAGCGAGGCCTTAGAAGGTTTTTACTACGTTCTTGATCCTTTCAAGAGTTTGTCCGGTGGTCTTTCTAATGGTTCAAACTAGAGGTCTTAAGCTCTTACGGTTTGGTCGCAATGATTTTCCAAAGTAGGGGGGTTAGGTGCCTTTTGTTGGTTTTGGGCGATAATAGGGCTAAACAAGGGCAGATTTTACACGAGGCAAGCTAGTGTTGCTACATCGCATTTGACCCTTTAAACACTTGGCTGTAAGCTCTTCTAAATGGTATAAGTCTCATATCCTAGTTGTCTTTTATTAGAAAGATACAAGTCCACAAACATGGCTACTTGGCCACGACGCGTTTTAAGAAAATTTCATTTTTAACTCGTTAATTTTACGGGTCACCTAGAGATGTTGTAATATGTTTATTAAATCTTTTAAGTTATTTCCCATCATCCTATAACTCCCACGACTCAATTTTTGAAAAGTGTACACAAGGCTTATTTATGAAAATTCATGAGTCACCCTCTTTGTGGTTAATTATAAAAGAGACTATAAGTGCTTTTAAAGGCGTTATTGGGGCATTAAAAACTTTTCAAAGAAGCCCTTTAAGACGGTGTAAACCTCGTACTTTGAAACCTTTAACTTGCAAGATATTAATTACGGAAAAGGGTACTTAGGTTATTCTTGCCAAATGGCAATTTTCGTTTTAAACCATAAAACTCTATATCTTTTGCATGCGACCTTGTGAAATGTTGTTTTACCCATTTCTAATGTTTCTAAGATAGTTCCTAATCAAATTTATCAAAAATCCCATGTTTTCCCACATACATGTTGTAAGACGCTTTTGGTGTTTAGGACTTTTGGCCAAAATGAAAGGTTGTTTTCAAGCATAACAACTAGGCTTTTTAACCGGGTTATGGGGGCATTTTGTAGTATCCCAGGTGGTGTTTACAACGGTACCTTGTTTGACCCTAATACCTCTAACCTGAAGTAGATAAATGAGGGGCAAGTAGGGGGGTTGGCCTGTTTTGGCGCCAATTCCAGTAGCAGAAAAACAAAAACATGCAATTCAATTAATATAAACTTATAGGGTGTTAGTAATTATACTAGATGTTTATTTTGCTTGCTCAAAGGACTCCTAACATGTTTTAACATTTAAGAAAAACGCATTACAAATGGGTGTTTGTCTTTGAGCGCACAAGTTACAGAAAGAATATGAAATATGGTTTTGACCTTGTTTTTCCACATAACACTAATCCATAATCACTTATATGTTTTATTGAATGTATAAAATGATTAAAGAAAGAGTGTGGGTGTACTTACAAATAATATGATGCTTAAACCACAAGAAAAACTCTCCTAGGAGTGCTATCTTCCCAAATACTCCACTCCTTCTTAAGCTTTTGTTTACCCTTTTTCTTTCACTACTTAAGGTAATATTCGAATGTATGTGACTATGGGAGAGGTTATATAGTGCGTGTGATGTGTGGGTGGTATGGTATAATGTGTGTGATGGATGAGACACAAAGAGTGAGGGGGGCGTTATATATAGGAAGAAGATGCATGGACTTCCAGTGCTATGTCACTTGTCTCACAAGAGAAGGGACAAGGTGATGTGTTTCATTACACATGGAAGGTGCATGTGATTGCAAGGAGACATGAAGAGGTGTGGTAAAACTCTAGCCAAGAGTTTTACCCACAACCTTTGACCATGGTAAAAACTCTTGGTAAAAGAGTGATGTGTAAATATTATGTGCAAGTAATTAGTTGTGGCTAGGGTTTTTACATGTAGTACTAGGTAACTAAGTGGTAACTTGCTAGTTCATTTCTAACCATGGTAATTAAAGGGGGGCGTTAGGCTTGAAGGGTAGTACTTAGGGCTTTTTAGGTTGTACCTATTGTATAAATGGTGTAAGTACTAGTTAGGCTTGCTAATTTATTTTAGATAAAGTCTAGTTTAGGTTAATTTAGATGTAATAAATAAAAGTAAAGGCTTAAGTTTGGTGCATCATTGTTTGTACATTAGCATTGTTTTGTTATACTTACTAAAAATAAAATATATTTTTAAGGCTTGTGCTTGAAAGGTTTGTACAATGTGTTTAAAATTAAGTACACTAAGGTTTATAATGAATTTTATATTAAATGAATACTTTTATGCATCAATGACTTGTACATTGGTTTAATAAACTTGTACCTTGAAATTGGTAAAAGTTTAATATGTATTTTTAATCTTAGTTTGTGATTTCATTTACATAAAATCATAGGATTTACAAACTAGGGTTTTTAATCGGAAAATACTCTAGAGTTAGAGTTTTATGCCTTGGAAACTTGTACATTAAGTTTAACAGTTTGAACATTAGGGTTTATGACCTAGTGTCGAAATTGTTATAAATCAATGCTTTAAGAAAACTCTAATTTACATTGTAACATTTTATTGGAAATGACGCTAATGATATAAGGATACTATATACCGGACATCCTATATGTTATGTGAGGACACAACTGGCATACGTGACCACGCCGGGATATTTCAAGCAAGACATTGTGGTGAGATTTCCATTGTCACTTAAGAGTGTGTATATCAAAGGCATTAACTATGCTAGTGAGCAGTTTGTGAGTGCGGCTTATTATCTAGTTGTAAGAAAAAAAATGTACGTAGAAAAATGAATTACTATTAGTATAAAGATGGATTTTTACCGGTGGTTACACCAACTATTTTCTTGCGTTCAAGATCACGAGGAACCAACAAGAACTATCCAATTCGAAACCTAAAACAAACTTGGATCAAGTACTAGCAAGTTTAGGATTCGACAAAAACCAAACAACCCTAATCGGTTTATTATAAACCGATCGGGTATATAGATTATAGGATGGATCGATTACTTTGTTGTGAGTTTGAGATTCAATCGTTGGGAGAGAACGACTTGGGATGGGAGTATATATATAGCTTCCAATACCTAATTAACTTGGGCTTGAACTTGAGCTCCAAGTTAACATTGTTTCTAATCCCAAAACCAAACGCAAACCGATCCAAACACCCCTTTCATTGTCCGGCAACTTGGGCTTGGATCCTCAAAGTAATCGGGTCAAATAGTTGGTCAAAGTCGGGTCAAACATTAATACAAGCGGGTCGTGTATTAATTCAAGTAGTAAACGATATTACGTCTTTCGTGTTTTAACGTGTGTCTTTTATATCTTCACACTTCAATCGTTTCGTGTGTTTCAACTCCCACAAACCTAACACCTTTTTCCACTATATATTTCTTTACATCAATATGGATAAAAATCGTCACTTTTTCTTTAAAACGGCTAGTTAATAGTTAGTGATTTGAGTCATGCAATGACATCCAAGCAAACAATATAACTTTCTTGAACCTTGACTTTTTGAAAATAAACCCCGCTTCTTTTTTCGGCTTCGCCTAAAATCTTCATTTACCTCTCCACTCTTTCTTACACCAACGCGAATGACAAAAACCACCAAACACATCTACAAAACCTACTCGATTTCACAATAACTACCATATTACATGAAGATGGATCAAAATCTAGTCGATATATTGATAAAAATATTTTCCACTATTTCTTACACCGACGCTAATGACAAAAACCCATATCCACAACACCTACTCGATTTCTCGATAACCACATTTCGCACTAGCACCATACTATTCTGGATAACGTAATAACTCCCATAAAATAAAAGCCACTCAATAGAACTAATTTCACGGCTACAAAAGTGGACCAAGATCATTGAAACCCCATCTCACCATTCCATTAAAACCCCAAAAAAATATCACACACAATCCATCAATTAATCCATCAAAATGGTAGAAAATACACAACAAATAAACTACTTCAACTACATATCAGCAGACTTAACCCAAACAATCCTATCACTCCTACCACTAAAATCACTCATCCGATGCTCCACAGTATGCAAGCAATTCCGTTCAATCACCAACAGCCCCACTTTCCACCCCACAGCACAAACCACCCCATGGTTCTTTTTATACAGGCTTAACAATATTTCTTATAAAAAAACCAGTCATTTGCATATGACCCAATACTAAATGAATGGATTCATGTCCCAAAAACATGTTTTCCAGATACCCTTTTGGCTGAATCATCGATTAGTGGTGATAAGGGTTGTTTTTAATACGGCTGGTGTTAATTTTAGTTTGTCCCCAATTTTGAAACCCTTATGGTATGCAACAACCCCTTTAAAATTCTCCAGATTTAATCCGTTAATTGGAGTTTTGAAAAATGGGTTTTGTTTGGATTGTGGAAATAAAAGTGGGTTTGGGTTGGATTTGGATTTGGAGTTGAGTGTGTTGAGAATTATTGTTGTAGGTGGTGTTAGGTTTATTGGGGGTTAGTTGATATGGAGGATAATTTAGGGGTTGAGATTTATGATGGTGGTTTGAATTCTTGGGAGATTTGTCCGCCTTTGCCTGCGGATTTTAGGTCAGGAAATTCGTCCCAGTCGTTGTGTTCCGGTTTGTTTAAGGAGAGGTTTTATGTGTTTGGGATATATTCGGGGTTTGTTTCGTCGTTTGATTTGGAGAAAAGGGTGTGGAGTGATGTGCGGACACTTAGGCCTCCGGGTGTGGTGATGTCGTGTTTGATATCTTGTGGGCGTGAGTTGATGTTGGCGGGGTTGTGTAATGACGTGTGTGGCCATTCGTTTAAATTGTGGAGGGTTGATGAGTTGACGATGGAGTTTAGTGTAGTTGCGATTATGCCTAGTGATTTGCTTAATTGTTTGTTTGATGGTGATGGTGATGATCAGTTTGCTAGTTTGAAATGTGTGGGATATGGGAATTTTATCTTTGTGTTTAATGAAGAACATAGGAGGAATTATCCAGCTTGTGTTTGTGAAATTAGGCCTGAATCGGGGGAATGTAGATGGAGGAGGGTTCCTGATTTGCCTGAACCGGTTAACAGGTTTCATAAAGTTATTGGCTTTTGTTCAACGATTCCTATACATCGGATTCTTGGTAGTGAGGTTGTGTAGAATGTAATTAGGTTTGGCTCGTGTTTATAGATAACAAGTTTGCCCTTTATTTTACTTCATTGATGGTGAGGTTGTGAACAATGCAATTATCTTTAACCCTTATATTTGGCTTGTGTTCAGCTGTGGAGTATGATTTGTTTTATGGTGACATCTCCCTTCGATTTTAAGTTCCAAGATTTCCCTCAGATAACATACCTATCTTTTTTTAACTGTTTATATATACTTGTGATGTGAAAAGAAATTTAGAAAATGTTAGACTTCCTAGTTTCTATGTACTCATATACGTCTTTTTTTTTAAAAAAAAAAAACATACCAGTAGCTAGTTGAATTAGTTTAAGGCTTCAGTTCGGAAACTATCCTTCGAATCTTTCACTGCACAAACATCTCTTAAAACTTAAGACCTTAATTTTGAACTTAAACTTTGGTACGTACACCTTCAGATTGAAAACCTAAACCTTGAACATCTGGAATTTATAATCTCGAACGTGAAATTTAAACCTTGAAGTCGTTACCCAAATTTTCTTTGAACAGAAAGAAGCCTAATTGAAACAACGACAGCCTTGACAAGTTTGCTTGAGTAACCAATTCTAACCAGAAATCATCACAAAAAGAAAATGATGTAGGAAATATGAGCCAACCTCATAACCCATTCTAACATTAAACATCATTTCTATCTGACCACAAACAAGGGCGAAACAATGCAAAATTTTGGAGACGCGAATCTTCACAGGAGCCAGAAACAACACTTTTCTTGGCACCAAGTCTGAAGATATACCGAGAAAAGTGAACAGATGAACTATTTCTTTTGTAGTGGTGTTTAATGAAGAATATGGGGTTCAAGGGAGGCCAAAATAGCCATAATAAAGTAATATTGGATTAAACACAAAATCGCAAGGCTGCTAATATGTGCTCAAAAAGGATAGTCTTGTATCTTGTATCTCTGGTCTTCTATTCGCAGGGCCGCTAAAGTGTATTCTTGTATCTTCTCTGCACAAAGCTTGCATTCATTCTCGTGGTCACAAGTCCATTTACTTTATATATGCTCAAACACCATTATACAAATAAAAGATCTAGCTCACATCTCCAATTAAAAGATCTACTAAAAAATGTTGGGCTTATAACAAAATTGTGTAAAACAACACAAAGTGGGTATTATGGAGACAGTATAATAAATACTGACATTTTCACAGCATTACAACAAATTAGTAAATTACAGCGTACAACTTAACAAAAGCCAAAACATTGTTCAATTAATACAATATTTGAAGGTAATTACCTTGTTTGCAACATCACCACAGTGAAGCAAAAATTTAAACAAGAACCCAAACCCATAATATGGCTTTCTAAACCAACTCACTATTAGTGAATAAATTACGGTTCAGTACATTAGTGAATAAATTATGGTTCAGTATAGTGAATAGTCGGCTCAAGCTCGGTCTTTGAGCTTATGGTTCATTAGAGTTTGTGCTTCTCCTTTTGTAATCTACAAATAGTTGATCAATAAAAAGTTATGCCTCACGGGGGTTATATTGTCTAACATGGTATTCGAGTAGACCGATTCTCTGAAGGTGGTATTTGTTTTTCAAAGATTGCCTCTTAACAACCTCTTAATCTGACTCATTCAGATGCGGTCAGATATTTGAGTCATTAAGACTGTTTGTTTTTTTCATGTCATTCAGAGGCGGTAAGAGACAATCTTTGTTAAGAGTGTTTGTTTTTTTCTGACCATTAAGAGGCGGTAAGAGGCATAAACCTCTGATTGAACTAGATGTGGAGGGGTGTCTTAACACCTCTTAATGTCTTTTTTTTTATAATTATTTTTTTCTTATGTTTTTCTATTATTATTATTATTATTATTTTTTGTTCCTTTTTTTTCATCTTTATTTTTCGTATTAAAAGTATTATAATAATCATTGTATATGTTTTGTTAGATAAATAATGTATAAGATGATATGTGACAATTCATATTTTTTTCAAGTTGAAAGTTTCAATTTCAGACTCATATATCTAAACTCTAACGCGAGCCATATAATTAATCGTTTTAAAAAGTTCAATTTAAACTCCGCCATGTTTATTTTTGTCAAATAAACATGAAATTGCATGTTTTGTATATAATACTTTTAACTTTAAATTGATTATTATATTATAGAATTTGTTTACTTATATTTAATAAATTTCATATATTGTGCGACTGCAATGGTTTATATTTATATCGTAAAACTTGATAGTTTAATATATTGGACATTTTCACTAGGGTGGAACGAGCGAGCTCGCTCGAGCTCTTTTATATATATAGCTCGAGCTTGGCTCGTTAAATTTTGAGCTCGAGCTCGGCTCGGGCTCGACTAATTTTATGATGTGTTAAAAGAAAATAAAGTTCAAATGGAGCTCGGCTCGTTAATTACATAAGGCTCGAACTCGTTTACTACTTTTAAGCTCGTTTATACGTATATATTTCTAGGGCTCGTTTAGGCTCGTGAGCCTACTCGAGCTTTTTGTACTAAGCTCGGGCTCGAGCTCGATTATTAAATGAGCTCAAAATTAGGCTCGAGCTCGAGCTCGAGCTCGTTTAAGCTCGGCTCGTTCGAGCTTTTTACCGATCCGGTCTCGAGCTTTTTACGAGCGGCTCGGCTCGTTTCCACCCCTAATTTTCACAAAAACAAATAGTTTTATTTAAGTCTGATTTAGATTTGTCAACCACGTATTCAGATTAAGATTGAAATCAGACTCAGACTTTTCTACCGCATATTCAGATTCAGATATGCGAATCAAATTCAAATTCAGAGCCTCTTAACATACAAACAGCACCTGTCGGCCGTCATGAGCAACAGCCTCTATACCATCCCGTCAAACCTTAGCCGCCGCTTATCCATTATCCCTTCTATAAATAAATAAATATTAAAAAAAAATAAAAAATAAAAAACGTTTTATATATTATCTGCCCTTCTTTTCCTATTACCATATCGTTCATATCTTTTTTATTATACGCTTGTTTTTGTTTTTTTTTTTTTAAAAATATATATATATCTTTTATAGTGGCTTACTGTTTCGATTAGAAAAAGAAAAAAATATGGTCAAATATGGCACTGTTATCGGTCAATGACCTTTTATCGATGTTGCAGTCGAAGATTTATCTTTGCTTTCTTTTAATGTTTGGTTTCTTTTCCATGCAGTCGAAGATTTGTGTTCGTTTGTTGTCGGATGTCTTTACCAACAAGTTAATTATTGCTTCAATGCTTTTGCTTTTTTTTGCGTGTTTCAACTTTGTTGTTGTTTTAAGATTTATCTCTGCTCGCTGATATTGCTTTAATGTTTTTAGTTTTCTACTCGGTCTGAGCTTTAACGATTTTATCGCTCAGATTAAAGGAGAGTATTAATGAATAAACTATGGTTCAGTATAATCGGCTAATGCACATGTAACTTGCTAGTACATATATAAAATATCATGCAACGTGATAGAACTAAAATGTGCAGACAATTCCAAGAATTATAAAGTTTAGGTTCGTGTGTTACTTTTGGGAGATAATGTACAATATCTTCTTTTAAATGTATATCAAAGTCTTTCGTATATATCAAAGTCTCTACAACTACCAAGTCTAAGTTGACATTAATATACCTTCATTAAATTTATGCTACGTGATGGTTAGTATGTGGGTTTTATTATTGAACTTTGACTTTGTGAAGGATGACTATATATTTTACATGAACATGACGTTTGACTAAGAACCATGTCTCTTAACTTTAAACCATCGAGATATACGTCAATATTTAATAAAAACTCATGTACCGTGGTGGTCTATGATAAGAAAATGAAGGTGATGACTACATCAATCAGTTTGATCTTATCAAAATAGTAAAAAATTCAAAAACCATCAAATGTTGCATATGCATACGAAATGTAAATTATTAACGAATTGCTTAATTCACAGTCGAGTATGGCATCTTTAAGCTTGTTTGCTACTGAATTAGATTTTGTGATGTTAACCAGACGGCCTCTAAATAATCGAATCGAAAAAAAAAAGCGTCTGAGTGGAATTGTGAAATGTCGACCGCGTCTGAACGATTCTGATTCAAATTCAGAGGCTCTAAAAGCCTTTTTTTAAAAAATAAACACAGCCAGTGTGTGTGAGAAGAAGTGAGAAAAGAGAGAAAGCTGATGTAACGCTGATGTGTAATGTAAATATGTAGTATCCTTTCCTTCTAGTCTTAGAAGATATGTCAAAACTTAATAGTGACACATCAATATCAAATACTTGGATGCTTATCACATCTAAAGGATCACATAGTAACATGGTTTTTCAAGTGAGTTCTCATATTCAATTTCGTTATCATCATGTGTTTTGTCTATCTCCATAATAGCAAACACACGATGCGTGTGAAAGGCATGTCTGCTTAAATTAGCCAAATTAGTACCATTCCGTAAATAGCCTTTACACAAAAGGCAATCTTTAGTTTTTCATCACATGCTTCTAAAATCTTTAGTAGTACACCTAAAATTCGCAAGATATCAACTCCTAATAACTTCGCACCACAACTAAGTATCTCTTGCAAAGTAAACAACAATGCAAACACCACACTCACAAAAACAACAAAATAAGGCTGGGCCAACTAAAAACCGAACCAAGAACCGACCTCTAGAATACCTAGAACATAACTGAGAAGTACAGATTATGTACAATTTTTCTCTGATTTGATTTTGTTGCATACAACAGAATCAGATAAATATATAAAAGATATGCAAACACGCTATTAAAGAAAAAAGAAGCAAAACAGCAATCAAATTGTTTTCCTAGTAAAATGTCGATGTCAATGGTGCTTAAGGTACAAGCTATACAACCACTATATCACAATATAAAGCTTTTTCATCACAAAAGATAGGCCCGTGTCCACCCCCCAAAAAGTAACTAACAAAAGAAAATCATCGGCAAACAAAATAAACATGGGACCACGAAACCTTGAGTTTTTTTTCCATGAATAAGAGATTTTTACCATCCTAGATCCCCGAAGCAAAGACGTCTTTTACTTGCCACAGTTGAAACCGCCACAAGCCGATAGAACTATAATGAGAATCAATGCAATGATGATCCCGAGAACTATCAGCTTTATCTTCATGTTCTGCAACCACATCTTCCTCCTAATTTGTGTGCCCTGTGTCCTAAAATCTTGTGCCTGCAATCGCATCAAATAACTCTTTAGCCATTTTCTAGGCGACATTTGTTGCCTAATTAATAAGCTGAGGGTGTTTTTTTATGTAAACACACAAACCCTTAATTTACTAACACAAAGCACAGTTTCACAACTGAAAGCGCGATGTGGGAGGATAAAACGCCCATGAATTCACTGACCTGAGATCGAAGGTTCTCTGTTTTATCAACCAGAAGCTCGATCTTCTCTCCACGGTCAAGGACCTACAGATTCAAAAAACAAGATTATGAAACCAGCATAAAAAATTCTATCATGTCCTGAACCATAAAAGGTGTTACGCCAAAGGTATGCATTAACATAGATTAAGTTACCTTCTCAATATTTTCCATCATCACACCCTTAACTTCTGAAACCTGGGCTTTCACCTTCGCAAGCTTGCTGATCTCTTCTGGATGGTCCACACAGTACTGCATCTGCTCCTTCAGCTTGGGACTGGTACACAAGTATAGTTAAAGAGTTATGACCGTATAAGTTGTAAAAAAGGAGAAGCAAAACGGACTATGCGATTACCCAATTCTTTGCTCAGGCTATTGGCAACAGCTGTTGCAGCTTTCCCCCCTCCATATTTCTTAGTGAAGTCATCCTTGACTCGCTCAAGAAAAGCCATTGGAACCTGTCTACCAACGGATTCAACGGCGACAACACAGTATGCTGCATAATTTAAAGTTAAAGACAGAGTTAGTCAACCTGAGTCAAGATTAATGAATGAACAAACCACATTCCCAAGAAGTAAATATAACTAAAAAACACCTCAAAGATTGGGATTTGTACAAACACAAAAAGTACAAGTAGAGAACAGCTCAAGATACAAGTTCATAATATATCCTTGTAAATAACATCTCAGCTATATGCATACCTACGACATGTTTTCTAAGGGCACATATAAGAGACTGGGTTTCCAAACATCAAAGTGAGCATAGCATAATAACTTAATATGTCTCAGCAGCCTATGGCCCTAGCCCTTAGCAAATCCACTAATTTAGATATTTACACGGTCCTATGCACAACAAGATATAAGGTTTGTGCAATAAACATAATACATTTATTCCGTGTTGTGCGAGACATATCAAGAGAGTAGAAAAAACGAGATATTTCAGACATAATTGGAAGTGTAATTGTTATAACGGGTCATGGTTCAGCCATCTAACAGTTGTGAGACACAACACAATACATTCACATTTAACATCAGAACTAGCAATCTGAAATATTATTGATCCCTAAGTGATTACTAATATCCAAAAACACAAATAAAAAAATTGAATAAATACAAAGTCGAGGACGTCAATTTATCATTGAAAAGCAAACCAAACTAGCAACAGTCTATGATTCAATCACATTAATTGCTTATAAACAAGCGCACAGACAGAAAAACAATGTACGTCAAAGTAGTGGAACACCAAACAAATTAATACATGCTAAAATCAAGTATCACATAAGTTAAATAGATTAAATCTCCACCATCAGTTATACAATAAGACAAAATGTTCAATTATATTGATATTTCATAATCATATTATATAAGATAACTGCATAGATACATAATCAAAGACAACAAATTCTCAACCATAAATCTACGAAGCAAATCACATATTATGAAAAAAACACAAAGAGACAATATGTCTAGTCAAATTAGTCCAGCATAAATCAGATTAATACATACAAAAAACTAAAAGCATAGAAGTTACATCACCACCAATAGTGACATAATAAGATAAAATATTATCTATAAGCATTTCACTATCACAATTCACAACCATAACACAACTATAAAGATACATAGTCAACATATCCACGGATTCATCAAATCAGATTATCAACGTGCACCTAAATCTAAGATAAATCATTTATTAACAATAACAATATGCCTAATCAAATTAATCAAACTAACACATCTAGAGCCTAATTTTAGCATCATAAAACATTATAATCGTTTAGCAACTTTCAGAAATCACAAATAACAATAAATAACTTTAATAGCCACAAACAGACTTTATAACACCTGAAAGACTCAAATCGATCAACATTTCACAGCCATAAATCGTCATTTCTCGTTAACATAACCTAAATCACAACAAAGAGCTTATATCTACACAATAACAGATTCACCAAAGCCTAAAACATTCAAATCGCTTAACATCTCACAATCATAAACCATCCTCATCAATATATCTTAGTTGATGATAAACATTCAAACCGAATAACATTTCACAGAAAAATCAAGTCGATCTGCATTAAAAACCTACTTCTGTTGTCAAATAAGCTAAAATCAGTCATACATTCAAATCGATCATCATTCCACAGTCACAAATCACATCTTCTTATCAATAACCTAAATCACTCCAATAGAACAACATTTCACATATATCAACCACAAATCATTATAAAAACAATCAGATCGATTAGCATTTTACATCTATAAAATCAACATATCCTCACTTCTCCTCAATATAAACTAAAGCACAACAAATAACTCAAATCTACACTGCAACGGATCCAGCAAAACCTAAACACTCAAATCGACCATCATTTCGCAATCAATAACCAAAAATCCTCGTCAATGTAGCCTAATCTAAGCTGCATAGTGTAAATCGACACAATAACAGATTCAACAAAACATAAACATTCAAATCGACCAACATCTAACCGTCATAAACCACAAATCATCGTCAATATAGCCTAAATCACAACAAACAGCTTAAATGTAGACAAAAACAGATTCAACAAACACGTCACATTCATAAAGCACAAATATAACCTAACTTACGCTAAGCAGTTAAAATCATTCAAATCGAACAACATTTAACAATCATAAACCACAAAAATAATAGGATCGAGTTATAAAATAAACAAAACTAGTTAAATATAACAGACTTAGTTTTAAATGATAACAAATATAGCCTAACTTACTAACTAGCTAAAAACAATCAGATCGAGTAAAATCAGCTAAAACTAACAGAATTAGTTAAAACTACCAGAATCAGTTACAAATATAACCTAATCTACAACTAATACATTCAAATCGAATCAAAAAATATATAAAAAATCAGATCGATTCGAAATAAACTAGAATCAGTTGAAAATAAAGAAAATGAGATGAGATCGAACATACTGAATCCATCCTCAACGAGATAATTAAACGTATGGCCATCACAGTTGTAGGTAAACTTGTTATTAGTAGCAGGAAGCTTCTGGAGACACTGAGCAGCGATTGAAGTGAAGTTACCGGTGAACTCGGTGTATTCTGTTAGGATTACGGTGCCACGTGCTACGAAGCTGTAGATCAGTTGTTGTTGGCCCATGGTGTGTGTGTTTTTAGTGTGTGAGAGAGAAAGTGTGAAGGAAGAGGTGGAGAGGGGGTATGTTTGTTTGTTTGTAGGTGAGGGTAGGGGGAAATGGTATGGAAAGGAAGGGTGTGTTGAATTTACAAATGTGCCACGCCGTGTTTTGTTGAATTTTGAATTGAATATTTTTTGGGTTGAGTTGAGATTTGAAGAACTTCTAGATCCGCGTTTGTTTGATTACTTTTTAATTAAGTTTTAGGGTAAATTACACGTTCGTCTCTCAAGTTGACTCCGTTTTCACGTTTGGTCCTCCGTTTTGATTCATTGGCGAACGGGGTACCTGAACTTCTAGAACGGTGCGCAAATGGTCCTGGAGCCCCATTACGGCTCACGAGCGTTATCTCTCCTCGTTAGTTGACTAGTCAACTAGTTTTTTCGTCTTTTCACATTTTAATTTTGGCGCTTTTGGTCCCTAGGTATATAACGACTCTCACAACCCTATTGGGTCACTTGTTATTGTGCAAACCCGATCATCTTCCTATTGTTACTGTGCAAACCGATCTTTGTCAAACACACAACCCGATCATCACACTGTTACTGTACTCGATCATCTTCCCACTTGTTACTGTACAACCCGGTCATCACTGGAATCATACTTGGTTTAAGAGCTCCTAATGCTCCAGAAGTGGGATCTACAAGCTTGAAGGGGAAGTCCAAGAAGCGTTGACTTATTTCATGCTTGTTGTAATTGGATGTTTATAAACAATTACTTTTGTTGCTACATTGGTATATTAACTAACATATGGAAATGCTACTTTGTTTTGTTGTAAAAATTAACATCTTAATCTAGTAATATTAAATATGCATGATTGGTATGTTTTTTGTGTTGTGCTAGTTTCATTTGAGATCATTTGACTTATGTTTGTTGCAAGTAGCAAATCTCTGAATGCTCTGTATTTCAGGTGTGCTTGGACTCTCTTGTTGTGCTGAACTTGAAGGGGTATTTGGTATAGCAGGTCATTACTTCCTTTATCCCCCCCCCCCCCACCCCATCCCCAAATTGGCATTGTGTATGGGTCACAAATGCCTAACCATAAAAAACCATAGTGTAGAGCTTTGATAAGTCCTTTAGTTAGAATGTTTGCAATTGAAGCTTTCATTTTAGATCATTTAACTTATGGTTGTTGCTAGTAGTAAGTATTATAACTTTAGTAATATAATATTTTGTAATTTGAGTGTTGTATGTAAGTTGACTCATAAAAGTCAATTCATGCCATGAGCATTTCAGTTTGCAATTTTATGCGTTGTTTGGAAATGCAATTGCAGACTGCATTTTCACACTCAAACAGCTGTGTTTTTTAAGTATAACACATATGCAATTGCAGACTGCAATTCTACACTCAGAATGCAATATGGGTATATTTTTGCATGGTCCTTTTTGGTAGAAAATAAAATTAGTCAACACATAGAAAAGAAGTGATTTTCATTAACCATAACAACAAAGGTACAAAAGACATTATCCCAAACAACCCATACCAAGCACTGCCCAACATATAGAAACTTGAAATTAAACACAAAACCACCCATTATTTGCCTTCTCAGCATCAACCATCATTTTGAAAATATGTCTAATCCATCTTCTCAGCATACACCCTTCTCCTCTTTAGTAGCCTTCCATTGCCTTCCACCTCTTCGTCAGCTACAGCTTCATCAACAATGTGGAAAACTAGAAGGGGGTTGAATAGTTTACCGATTAAAACTTTGTTTTGAAACTTATTGAAATATCAATTGATATTGATCTTAGATATGTTAGTGAATGATAATCAATATGCAAGCAATATATAAAGAGTAGATAAGGAAAGAAACAATCAAACAACGACAAGTTGTTTATAGTGGTTCGATCTACAAGGACTCTTTTCCTTGCCTACTCCACTCCTCGAGTCTTACACTCGAGAGTTTAACTTCACTAGTCAACAAGCTCCTTTCACCGGCGGAGAAACCTTTACACTTCGCTTACACTATTTCCGACACTAAGCTAGATGTCGAGTTCTTTTCAAGGTACAACCACTCCCACACACAATGTATTTTAAGGACTAAAATACTAACCACTCATACTCACAAGATTATGATGGTTTGTTACAACAATGATGTATGAATCAACACAAGATCATACAACAACAAACAAACAAGACTTCCAACAACTTGTTAAAGCTTGAATATGCCTTGATCTTCTTTGCTACAAAAGAGATCACTAATATGATATGAAAATGAGTTAGAAATGTTAGAGAGAAGGAATGTATGAGAATATGATGGAAAGGGATGAAAAACAACTTGGTTTGGCTTTGCTATTTATAGCCAAATTACTCAGCAGGCACCACGGACCACGGATCCCTCAAAAGGGTTTCGTCCGTGTTAATAATTGGTGTCGCCGGGGTCTGACAACAAGGTCACCAAAGTCAACCATATCTATCCAAGATTGTGTAAGATATGTAGAGTCTAAATTTACACTAAGTATCTAGTGAAATCTTCTAAAGATTTCAATGATGCACTACATGATGTCATGTGTTTGTTTTTCTATTTTTAGAAATATGTTAAAATATATATGTAATGTTTTGTTTTAAGAAACTAAAACATTCTTGAACTAAAAATACTAACATACATTATGGTTTAGAGTCATATCAAATATGAATAATCAAAATGTAAATGCTTGAGTGATAAAGATATTATTTGAAAAGCTTGTTTTAATATCTATTAAACTTGACAAGTTTTAAGCTTTATAAAAACTAAATTTACTTTTGTCGTTAACAAAACTTAGGTAAAGATCATAAAATATAAATAACGTTTAATGACGATATTTGTATTAACAAACAACAACTTCAACAGCAACAAGTTCATCTTTTACTCTTGGCACATTAACTGCACCATGCATTAGTTTGACCCGGTGTGTTGTGATTCGTCTAAACCGCGAGTTATCTCACATGTTAAGCCACTAGAAATGGCTAACCGTAAGAAACTTAAAACAGTTCGTACACAAATGCAATGAAGTCCAGGAAAGTATAGTGTTTCCCAGTCGTTATGTCCCAACGAGTGCGAGAATAGCCAAACGAATAGTGATCGAGAGAATTTGAGCAGACGAAGAGATATGATTGATTATATCTAAAACAAAGTTTATAAATTACAGGGGCTTAAATGCAAATTAAAGAAAATTAAAAATATAAATTATATTAAATAAACGCTATCACTATTTTTAAACTGATGTTTTGATTTTCTTTTATAAAACTTAAATTAAAACTACGTGACGTCTAAAAAGAAAATGTGAATCAAACAATATTAATCCTAAAAATATGAAATGACATTTTACAAACCTAATGATAAGAAAAAAATTTAGAAAAAGAAAATTATTTTTATAACTATTTAATTAATTATTATTAATTAAAAACTAATTTTAACTATTTAATAATACCCTAAAATACAAGAAAATATGAAATAAAGCTAGAAAAATGAAATTATGACTTAGAAAAATCTAAAATTACTAAAGAGAATTTTCAAAACTAATTTTGTATTTTTCGATTATTTTCTATTTTCTATGAATTAAATACTACTTAAAACTAATTAAATTGCTAAAAATACAAATTAAACTAAGAAAAATCTGAAAAATATTTTTGACTTTTCTATTTATCTTAACCTAGGAAAAATGAAAACTTATTTTTGAAATTTTTACGATTTAATTGTATTAAAAGCTAATTAAATAAGCCTAAAAACATTTTAAATGAAGAAAAATAGCAAACAAAGCTAGAAAAATATGAAAATTCAGGAAAATCTAAATTAATGTTATGAATCTAAGAAAAATATAAAAACAGTAGCTAGTGTGAGAGAATATGAAACTGCAGTTACAAGTGCTTATAAATAAGCACTTGGAATAAGCCAAATGGTACCAACAGAGAACCAACTGATTACAGAAGCTATAATAAGCTAAAACTACTAGAAAGCAACTAATTATAACTATCCTAAACCTCTAAATTACCAGTTACACAGATTTGATGTTTTAAAACTTAAGTACCAAAACAGATTTTGGGTGCTACTTTGAAGCTTGAGAATAAGCTACTCAGATAAGCTAAACTCAAAACCAAAAGTAGAAACATAAAGTAGACCTGGTTAGCTATTTATAAACCAAAAACCAGACCTGGACAAGCTCTTATGAGCTTTTCATAAGCTCTGCAAATCACCTGTGCACACTCAGTATACACTGAGTGTGTGCACAGGGGAGATAAGGCCTAAATGATAAGCTGGTTTGGAGCTTTTACAAAATTACTAAAAATCTACAAAAATCATTTTAAGAAACTAGACCAGTTGAAGTTATTAATCCCAAAGTTTCACTTGATTTGACCCAGAATTGAATCTATGAAAATTCACCCAAGTTGGGTACAAACTGACTTTTTCACCTTTTTTTTTTGACTTTAGACAGTTATGAAACTTTGACTTTAATGAACTTTGAGCTTAATTTATGGACTGAGATTGATGTTATATGGTGAAATGAAACTAATGCAAGCAATATCTATGATTTTTGAACACAAATCAAGCTTTTGGTTTTACAAATTTATCACAGATATAAAAGTAGAACAGGTTAATGGTGATTTTGACTTTTAGCTTATGCAGAGACAATATTATGACTAAAAGGATTCAAGTGGTCCTAGTTGAGACTGATTAGACAGATTTCAAACACAAACAAGAGATCAAGCTCAAATAAACCACTGATCCAAACACCATTTATACTAACTGTTTTGATCTTTAAACTAAGCTACCCCTTCATTTGGCTTAAGCTAACACTGAAGTTTAATCTAGTTATCCTAATTACAACTAACTGAACAGGTTTAAGCCATTTAATGTCCACATATTCCAACAAAAGCACAATATGCAAAATGAACTAGAAATGAAAATGAGATAAAAAAACTCACAAGTGTCCCAGCTTATTTTGCAGCTTAAACCAGAACAAACATTACTATTATATACCAAACCCAATCCAATCCAAGCTCTGCAACACCCCAAATCCATGGCCATCACTGTTTGAACCAAAATCTCTGCATAGGTTGACTTTTGTTGACCAATTACCAATTTTGATTGAAACTGAGTGATAAGCTTACCAAAAGCTATACAAAGCTTAAATAAGCTTATGTGAACTTATAAATAAGCTATTTGAAGCTTGGACATAAGAGTTTGAAACTGAAATTTTAAACAGTGAGCATAAAATTTGAAACCACAATAAAACTTTGAATTGAAACTTGAAACTTGCTTACAAGGATCAATTAACTTAAGTTTAGTACAGTTCAGCTGGAAATTACAATTTAGAAGCTACTTTAGACTTGGAAAATTAAAAACGACATACATAAATTTAAAAAACTAAGTACTGCTTTCTTCTCTCCTTCTTTCTTTTTATACACCAATAAGCCTCTCTCACATCTCTCGAGCAAATTCCACTGATATCTTGGCCTTTGGATTACTTGAGTGCATTTTGGCCATTGGATCAATTTTAAGGAAAAATTGTTTGACCTCTGGGCTTCAATTTGCAACTAGGGGGTGGCATTAATTGTGGTGTGTAAGGTTGGTAGATATGATGATGAGGGGAGGATAAGGTGAGTGATGGGTGAGAGGTGCAGTCAAGTGGAGAAGAAAGGTGGACAGTGGGCGGGATAAGGTGTATTTGACTGGTGGGTTTGACCAGGGGTCCAAAACAGGGGGGGGGGTCACAATGGTAATGGCAGGGGTCAAGGCTTGGTTTAGTAATACAAGGACTTGTTTTGCAATTCTCCAATCTTGAAGGACCATTTCTGCCAATATTCCAAAGTTATCACAAGGACCAAAACTGCCAAATGTGAATAGTACAAGGACCATAGATGATTATTTTTCTATTTTTTAAATATATCCAAGGACTATTTTTGACATTTTCAAAACTTGAGGGACTAAAGTTGTAATTTTACAATTTTGGTTTTAAGGACCAATTTTGACAACTCATGAATCCCTAAGGACTTAAAATGATATTTTCTTTATTTTGAATTACCAGGACTGCTTTTTGACAAATTTTGAAACTTGGGGACTAAAGCGCCAATTATGCAAATTTGATCGTTTTCACCGATTTTGATATTTTTGCATTTAAAACACATAAAACACTTATTTGTGATATTTTTATCATTTGATGCATTTACGAGTGTTTCGGATGTTTTGGCATTCTAAACAGTACAAAAATGATGAGTATTTAGACACTCATCATGTTGTATAAGATTTGATTCAACTCTGCCCATGCCTTTATTGGACACCCTTTTTCCTGGATAATCTTGTATTTCAGCAAGTCAACTTCTTTCCTTAAGTCTGCTTTAATGGCATTCACGAGTTCATTGAACGTATGTAGTTCATAAATCCTCCTCAACCATAGTGCAGTGAACTTGAGTGGTTCATCATTGCCCTCATCAGACCATTTAGGGATATGATCAATAACATCTTTTACAAAAGCTAGCATTTTTGACCATTTGGTTCTTGTTTCATCCATTTAGGCATTGTGGATGTCAACAAAAGTGCTTTTCATTTCAAGCCATTTGGGTGTTTTGGATGTCAATTGTGGATGAAAATGGAAGGTATTATGGGGATACGACATACTCATATGGCTATTTATATAGGTAAAAAGGCAAGACACAATGCCCAAATGGAAGGTTTGATCATATGGCTAGTTATATAGGTAAAAAAGCAAGTGTTTAGGGATAGAGAGAGTAAAAAGGCAAGGTTTGATCTAGGCAAGAAGACCGGAGAGAATCAAGGCAAGACACAATGCAAAAAGTGTCCTAAGCTTCATTATGGTGAATGTAGACTTAACATGCCAGGATGTTACAAGTGCGGTTCTTTAAGCCACATGAGTAAAGAATGTCCGAAACCAATGGTCATATGTTATGGGTGTAATCAAGTTGGACATAAATTGAATGAATGTCCAAGTCGAAAAACAACTGAAGCTAAGAATTGTGAAGACGGTCAAGGAAGAGAAAGTTGAAATTCCAAAACCTAAGGCGCGAGTTTACCAAATGGGAGTGGAGGAAGCGAAGTCGGGACCCGATGTCATTACAGGTATACTTCTTGTTAATTCCATTCTCGCTCGATTCCTCTATGACTCGGGAGCTAGTGTATCCTTTGTGTCTTTAGAGTTTAGCAAGCAATTAACCTCTCCACTATCTAAACTCTCCAAACCCTTGAAGTCGAAATAGCCGATAGTAAAGTGGTAGTCGTAGTTAATGTGTTTCGTGGTATAGAGTTGGAAATAGATAATAGTATTTATAAGATCGACTTAATCTCTATAGTGCTTGGAGAATTTGATGTCATTATAGGCATGGATTGGCTTAGTAATCATAATGCCGCCATTTTATGCAATCAAAAGATGGTACGAGTTGTTAATCCTAGGGGTCGTGAAATAGTTATTTATGGAGATAAGAGGAAGGGAGAATTTAAGTTATGCTCAGTAATGAAGGCTAGGAGATACTTGTCACGGGGTTGTTGTGCATTTTTGGCTCATGTGATAGATACAAGTATTCAGAATGCAAGCATTGATAATGTTTCAATCGTTAATGAATTCCGGGATGTTTTTCCGGAAGAATTGTCAGGTGTTCCACCCGAAAGACAAGTCGAGTTTCGCATCGACCTCATTCCGGGCGCTAAACCTATAGCAAAAACTCCTTACCGTTTGGTTCCTTCTGAAATGAAAGAATTGATGAGCCAACTTCAAGAATTGTTAGACAAGGGTTTTATCCGTCCAAGTAGTTCGCCATGGGGAGCACCAATTTTGTTCATTAAAAAGAAGGACGGTAGCATGCGAATTGACTATCGTGAATTGAATAAAGTAACGGTGAAGAATGTGTACCCTTTGTCAAGAATCAATGATCTTTTTGACCAACTTCAAGGCGCCAAGTGGTTTTCCAAGATCGATCTACGTTCGGGTTATCATCAATTGAAGGTTTGAGAAGAAGACATTCCTAAGACGGCTTTTAGAACCTGATATGGACATTATGAATTTACAGTTATGCCTTTTGGACTTACGAATGCACTTGCAGTTTTTATGGACGTAATGAATCGGGTGTGTAGGTCGATGCTGGATAAGTATGTAATTGTATTTATAGATGATATTCTCATTTACTCAAAGAATAAAGAAGAACATGCGATTCATTTGCGAGAGATTCTTGAAACTTTAAGAAAAGAAAGATTGTATGTGAAATTTTCGAAATGTGAATTTTTGTTACAAGAGGTTCAATTTCTCGGACATGTTGTTAATCCGGAGGGCATTAAAGTTGACCCGTCAAATATAGAAGCAGTGATGAATTGGCGAGCTCCAAGAAATGTAGGAGATATATGAAGCTTCCTAGGTTTGACAGGATATTATCGGAGATTTATACAAGACTTTTCTAAGATTGCATCTTCATTAACTAGGCTTACCAAGAAGAATGTCCCTTTTGAGTGGGGGAAAGAGCAAGATGACGCTTTTTCTACTTTACGAAAGAAGTTATGCGAGGCACCGGTTTTAGTTTTACCGGAAGGAACAGAAGATATGGTTGTATACAGTGACGCATCGTATTCCGGTCTTGGTTGTGTCCTTATGCAAAGAGGCAAGGTAATTGCCTATGCATCAAGACAATTGAAGAAACATGAAAAAGACTACTCGACTCACGATTTGGAATTCGCAGCGATGGTTTTTGCATTAAAAATATGGAGGCATTATCTCTACGGTGTGGAATTCGTAATTTACACCGATCACCAGAGCCTTCAATATTTCCTAGATAAAAAGGATCCGAATATGAGGAAACGAAGATGGCTAGACTTATTAAAGGCCTACAATTATGAGATTCGATACCATCCGGGAAAAGCAAATGTCGTAGCCGATAATTAAGTCGTAAGGACCAAGGTGGAGTTACTGAAATCCTTTCCTTGCAAATGATTATTACAATCGAATTTTTCGACAAGGGTAAGTTAACCTAAAAGGAAGCTTTGAAAAAAGAAAATTGGGAAGGAGAGCGTATCACTTTCCATGTCCCTCATTTTGAAGAAGATAGTCGCGGACTTAAAATGCGGTATGGGAGAATCTATATTCCTTTCCGTAGTGATGTTAAGATGTTACTCTTGGATGAAGCACATAAGTCAAAATATTCTATTCACCTTGGGGCTAACAAGATGTATCATGACTTGAGGAGATATTATTGGTGGTCGGGTATAAAAAGAGATTGTGCGAAATATGTTGAAAAATGTCTAACTTGTTTGAAGGTTAAAGCCGAACACCAAAAACCGTATGGTAAAGTACAACCGTTGGAAGTACCGGTTTGGAAATGGGAAAATATCACAATGGACTTCGTTACAAAGTTACCGCGAACGACCAAAAAGCACGACGCGATTTGGGTAATAGTAGACCATTTGACGAAGAGCGCCCATTTCATTCCAATTAGAGAAAATATGCCCGTTCACAAGTTAGCAAAGATATATGTTAAAGAAATAGTTGCACGCCATGGGGTACCTATTTCTATAACTTTCGATAGAGATTGGAGATTTACTTTGACATTTTGGAAAAGTTTCCAAGAAGAACTAGGTACAAGATTGCATATGAGTACGGCCTTTCACCCGCAAACCGATGGGCAAAGTGAAAGAACAATTCAAATATTAGAAGATATGTTAAGAGCTTGTGTGATTGACTTTGGGGGAAATTGGGATGATCATCTACATTGAGTTGAATTTGCCTATAATAATAGTTATCATGCTAGCATTGAAATGCCACCTTATGAGATGCTTTATGGTAGAAAATTTAGAACTCCGGTATGTTGGGAAGAAGTAGGGAAAAGAGAGTTAGCTAGTACGGATGTAATACTAGCAACAATCGAGAAAATTGAGACGATACGAGAAAGACTTAAAGCGGCCCAAGATAAATGGAAAAGTTATGCCGATAATCGAAGAAGACCAATTGAATTTGAAGTAGGAGACTATGTCATGCTTAAGGTTTCCCCATGGAAGGGTGTTCTTAGGTTCAAGCATAAAGGGGAAATTAGGACCAAGATTCATTGGACCCTTTAAGATTTTAGAGCGTATTGGAGAAGTGGCGTATGTATTGGAACTCCCCGATGAAATGAAAGGAAATCACAATACCTTCCATGTATCTTACATAAGGAAATGCTTAGCAGATGAAGCTAGTGTGATTACATTGGATGAAGTAGAAGTAGATCCGAAACTAACATCGCAAGAAGAACCGGAGGCAATACTTGGAAGAAAGATAAGACAACTAAGAAATAAAGAGATTCCTTTGGTTAAAGTACAATGGAGACATCGAAAAGGTACAACTATTAGATGGGAACCGGAAGAAAGAATGAAAAACAAGTATCCTCAACTTTTTCAAGCGTAGATTTCGGGGACGAAATCAAATTTTAGGAGGGGTAAATTGTTACACCCGTATCCCGACAAGGTATCATTAAATGTTAGTATTGGTCCTTTATGTTATTTTGGTGTTTAAAATTATTTAAAGGTTTCGTCTAAGTAAATAAATTAGGAACTTTTGTGGTCAATGTATAAGAATCTTGAAATAGGGGGGCTAATGTTGCCATTAGGACTAAGTGAATTAAATAAAAAGGAGAAAATGATATCTTAGAAGAGATATCCAGAAATTTTGAAGAAACCTAGGGGTGAAGAAAGGGTTTTGGGAGGAAGAAGAAGAAGATATCAAGAACCTTCAATTGAGCCTAATTTGGACTTATTGTGGTGATTATCAATATTAGGAGAACCTTAATTTCATATCTCTAACCAAGTAAGCATTTTCCCCAATCCTTATGATAAGGGTCTTGAATTTAGAAGTTTAAAGTAGTAATAAAAGATGTCCAATTCATTGAAATTACTAGTTATAGTCTTTAATTAAGATTAATTATTGTTTAGGAAGCTTAAGGGAGTGGTGACTTTACTTGGTAGAAACCTACTGAGCAAATTGGAGGTAAGTATAATGGGTTTATGTGGTATTGTGTTAATTATGAACTATTGAATTTGTTATAATCTTGTTGGAGATTGTAATAATAGCTTGGATCCATAGCTTTTATTTTGTCAAGTAGTATAATTATGAAATTGAAGGTATGTTCTCATGTTATAGATGCTCCATAAATCTTCTTATGTTGTTAAAGTTTTACTTTACATATAATCCATTTACTTACTAAGCAATTCGCTTACGTTATAGTTGATGATGTGTTGTAGGTTCTAGCAAGGAGGATAAGGGTAAGAATCAAGTATAGGATGGACTACACTTGAGCTTTTAGTTGTGTTAGTCTTTTGGATCAAGGTATTGAAGTTGAAAGCCCCGAAGAGTCAAATTCCGTTTTGGTATACATTTGGGTCAAATGGTCTTTTCCTTATCTTGGTTGTATTTATGTCCTTAGTGATGTCTAAATGTTTCTTAACCATTAGTGTCAAACCCTTGTAGTTATGGGTCAAATTATTGGGTAAAATGATGTTTGGCGCAATGCTATTTGATTCGTTTTGAATGATATGTATCAAGGGTTATATGGTATTAGTCTTGGTATTTTATGTTGGGTCAATTTGGACTTCTTAGTGTTATTTCAATTAGTTGAGTTATAAACTTTGGGTTAATGTGCAGGAAATCTGCACTCATTGTGCAGGTATGGGCACCAGACGACATCACCAACTGGGTGACCCTGTTTGGTTAAAATAGTTCTGAGTCGTCAGGTTATTTCCTGTTTTATACGGCGTCCTAATTAAAGGGTGACGACGTCGCATTTAGAGCTGACGCCGTCGGGTTAAAATTGTTCTGAGCCGTCAGGCTTAAATGCTGGTTTTTGATCTGACATTTCATTAAGGGTGGACAGCGTCACATAATGTGGGTGACGGTGTCTGCCCGTTATGATGAAATATTAAGTCCCTTCTTACAAATCAAACTAAAAAGGAAACTTCTCGAGTCTTCTTTCCTTCGTAGTTCATATCTAAGGTTATTTAGTCAAAGTGTCTTGAAAGTCAATTTAATTTACATCATTTCAAGTTTTCAACAAGTTTTAATTTTTCGTTTTTTTGGGGGCGTAACACTATTGTCCTACAATATTCAATGCACGACAAACACACTTTACATTTTAAACCTGCGAGCTCACCAACTTATTGTTGACGTTTTCGAGTATTCATTTTCAGGTGATAACATTAATTATGCTTAAGGAGGATAAAGTTTTCTACTTAGCCATAGCAAGACCTAAGATTAACCCTCATGGCTCATTTTTCCTTGGCTGAATTGCATTTGAAATTTTTTATGGATTCATATTGTTTATTTGTTTATTTAAGAACATGTTGCCTTGTGCTTATCCCGAGTTGTGGGAATTTATATATGTGACTATATGACTATGTTGTCGTGGTAGCGACTAACCATGATACAAGTCATCAGTTATGTCGAAGTCGTCATGACATTTGTGTTAATATTTCATTTAGTGAATTCTCTACTTTTTTATATCAATATGTTATGACGATTCCATCCGTCACACTCGGCGTTTCCACCTTAGACGGGGTGTGACACCACTGGATAAAAGAGACGTTTGGGTAAAAAAAATGTTACCTGAATAAAAGGTGTGTGCGCACTCTTGTTCCTATCAGACACATTTCTTGTCTGCTATCCGACATGGGCCTATTGGCTACATACGCCTACACCGCTCGTCGTCATCCCAAGCTAAAACATGCTACAAACATAGAAAGAACCGGTTAGAAGGGGTCCGGAGTTGAAGCCCCAGAACCATCCTCCGACGGTCTGAAACTTCGATGGAGAGGATTTATATACTAGAGAGAAGAAATAGAGATAAAATGAGGGAGTAAAACATATCCACATGAAAAGAGAATGTCGTTTATTTATAGGCAAGTATATACGAGACCTGCCTGACATGTGATGACCCTACTTTCGAAACACATCTCATAATTAGGATCGAGAAAATGTATACATCATCATTAAATAACTAAAAAAAAAATAAAAAAAAGGAAAAGAAAATCTCAAACGAGTGTAGGAGTACGTTTGAACAAAATTTATGTGTAAACCCAACTACCAAGTATCCAAAACAACATCCGAACAAACCCAACCCACTGAGTCCAATAGAATACAGTCGACGTACCAAACCAACCCAAAATCTCACAATTATTAACTTTAATGGCGGGTACATAGCATTGTCAATTTGTCATATAGTAACAAACAAATACTGTAGTACTCTTCACTTCATTACATCCCCAAACAACAAATCTTTCAATCTGAATCTTAAACCCTTAAATTCACATAAATCCTAAAAATGAGTACAACGTCAATCTCATCACCAATTGCATATTCTCGTGTTCCATCAAATACCCATTTCAATAAACCCTCAAATTCATCATTAACCTTTATTAAGGTTGCAAATAATAATCATGGTATGTTGTTGCAGAAGAATATGGTTGTGAGGAAAAATGATGGGTTTAGGTGCAATTCTAGCAGTGGCCCTTCTTCTGGTATATATATGCCCCCTTTAAAATCTATTGTTTCTGTTGGTTATATAAACTGGGGATGAGTAGGGTGAGGGGGTGTTTGTTTAAGCTTATTTGTGGGCTTATGAGCTTATTCGATTTCGGCTTATATTTTATAAGCCCAAATTTTCCGGCTTATTCTGAGACTTTGTATAAGTTTATTATGATATAACTAAAAGATGAATTTTAGTTGAGAAATGACACATTCATAAAGCTCGTAAGTCTCAAAATAAGCCGGGAAACTTGGGCTTATGAAATATAAGCTGAAATATAATAAGCTCATATGCCCGCAAATTAGCTTAAACAAACACCCCCTAACATGTGATTTTTTTAGGCTCCTTTTTTAGAGTGACTTTTTTTGTATAGTTGTTATGTAGTATGAGATAATTCAAATTAGATAATGTAACAAAACGCACTGACGGATACAGTGTTTGAATGTGTTTTATGTTGTTTCAAGTCGTTGTAATGCTTTGAAAATTCTGATTGTTAAGTATTAGTGTGTAAATTAATTCTATGGCGAGAATCAGATTAGTTGCAATTTCTCTTAGGGGATGTTTCGGATCACGTATTGATACTGCTTATGAATTGTGAAATAAAAGGATTAGATGATGAATGGTAACAAAGCTAAATGCTGGAGATAGTTAGTTGTACAAGTATTTGGTAATTTTAATTATGCTAGGACTTCAGAGGTACACTAATCAGAATCACATGTAATCAGTTTGAGCGCAAATATAAATAATCATAATGGTAATTGTTAAAACTTAATGATTATCTGCATTATTAGTTTTTAAAGGCAAAGAGACACACACTACTCTACACCTTTTTTATACCTATTTGTGTACTACAACCTATTGGTTGATGGGCCTACAGCTAGGCTACAAGTGCGTTGGTTATCTATAAGCCTCACACCCTAAGTTATGGCTGATTTTAGATCCTTAAGCAAGAATTCGGTTATCGACTGCGAGGGGTTCATATATATAACTTTGCTGTAAACTGTCTAAGGGAGCGGTGGGATGTGCATTTTGGAAATGATTAGTGCAAACTTAAATGTAATTACCTCTTTAAAACACAAGAGTTGTAACTTGCAGGAGAAAATGAAAGTAAAGAAGTTTTGGATGCGTTTTTCTTGGGAAAGGCTTTTGCAGAAGCACTAAATGAACGCATTGAATCTACTGTGGGAGAGTTCTTGAGCACTGTTGGCCGTTTGCAAGCTGAACAACAAAAGCAAGTACAAGAGTTTCAGGTACAACGTATTTTTATTTTGGAAGTTACTATATTGTAACCTCCCATATAGGATGTGTAGAGATGGGGAAATGAGCAGATTGGGAAGTAGCATTTCATATCGTAATGGCTTTGGGTCAAACCACGTAATATTTGTTCTGGCTGAACGGGCTTGGCCAGAAAATATCATTTAATGATTTAGGTTTTAGGGTTAGGAGTTAAAGTTAGGTTGCCTTCGTGATGGAGTGCATGTTCTAATATCTAAAACCAACTGCTACAAGTACCAAATGTTATGAAGGGATTATGGGATCTTTCGTTTAGATGGCTTAAAAATGGTTTTAACTTTTAACTGTCCCTAAATACTAAATAGCTACTTCTTCTATCGTATGAAAATTGTGCATTTCTTTTAGCATTTCTTATGAAAGTTGTGAAGTTTTCTTTATTGGGATAATTCCAAATTCAGATTACCTATTTGTTTATGGTTATAGATCTTATTAAAATTGCCTCCCTGCCTGTTCTAGTGGTAAATCAATAGGGCCAAACGTCCCATAAAAAGGGTGTAAACTTCAAAACCACCCATTAGTTGTTATTAACGTAAAGATATCTCAAGAATAATGCTGCAGTCCTCATAAATGTTATGGTCTAAATTTGTTGGATGAACATGTATGCAGGATGAAGTGCTAGAAAGAGCTAAAAAGGCCAAGGAGAAAGCAGCACGTGAAGCCATGGAAGCACAAGCCATTGTTCCACGGTCCAGCGCACCTAATATTTCATCAGCAACTGCTATTAAAACTGAAAATGCTTCTGCGATGGTATCTGTATCCAACGATGAACCAGCGGTTTCTCCATCTTCGCCTAGTGAAGGTTCAGAAGATCAGAGCTCGGATAATGGCAGCACGGACCCACTTTTAGGAATATCTATAGATGATTAAGATAAATTGTGTAATGGGATTGGACATGTTATTAACGGAACATGGGTCAGTATGTGGTTAGTAGTTTAGGCTCTTCGTGGAACAATTGGGCTGGTATATTGATATTGGTTACTTAAAGTTTAAATTATAAACATGTTAACGTTGATGGAGTATTAAGCAGGATATATTGGACAATCTATAGATTTCTATAGTTGATGTTTGGATGTATGATTAATTTGAGATTACTGTTACTTGGTGTCTCCTTGTAAAAGCATGTATGCATTATTGATTGATAGGATGTTGCTTTGTATCTGCTTATTTTTAACACAGTCAAGTCACTTCCTGCCTATCCGTGAAAGACGCGCTTATTCTGGATTATTATTACTAAACAGAATGATATACGCTAGATACCAAAGCTGCACACACTTCACACCTTAACGAGTTCAAATTTCATCAGTGACATGTTTTGCGGTTCTAAAAAATCACCATTATGGCTGTGGTGGCTCTGCATTATATTCTAGTGAAAGATTGCATTCAACGTAAATCTAAAACCCTTGAATGTTCTCTCTCTTGTGATGTGATTATTCTCATATCATATCCATGAAAGTGCGTGTTCAATTCTTAATTTATTCAACATTTCAACAAACTACTAAGTAGTGAACATGACTTTTCACTCAAGATAAATTTTACGAATTAATTATCAAGAAAACGAAATTGGTTCATGCTTTTTATTGAATGTGGAATCACTGAATTGTATATATTTAATGAATTTGAAGACTTCTTTTTCAAACAATATTCATATTAATAATGGGATATGGAAATCCAATTTGATGTTTCACAAGATCAAGGGGGACGTTTTGTTTGGTGGCTCTGCATTATATGTTTTCCAACTTTGTTTTGAATAGTATTTTCTAATGATATTGATACAGTAATAATACTAGTAATTGATACGTTGTTTGCATCGATCTTTTCCAATTTGATGTTTTCGTCGATGACGTTTTGTTTAAATTTGGTTTCACAAATCTAAATGTACAGAGCAATAAATTGAACAGAAAAACAATACAAAATGTAAAATATGATAGTTTGAATCAACTGCATTCAATTCTCTCTCGTGTGCCAAACAAGATAATGAGTCCTATAACATGTTATCTACTTGATTCAGTTAGTCGTCCCAAACAATGTAATCCATTCTCTTTCTCTAAGTCAATTCCATTTCTGGACCATTCCATTCTCTGCTCAAATTCCATTCTATGCAATTCACTCGTACCAAACACCCTATTTCAAAAACGATATGGATTAAACTAGCGTAACGTTGATACTCCATTGATGTACAACGAAAGGAAGCAAATATAATTAATAAATCCGTTCAAATGAAAAAGGAGACAACTCTTGGTAAACCAAAAGATGTCAAACTAAATAAATGGATCGTACAATTCTCACAGGTCAATGTTTTACCAAAATATTGCCTGAATTTCTGCAAAACTAAAATACAAATGTTTTACTTTGTCGCTTCACCCTGATCAGCCTCCACAGTTGTCTCAGGCTTTTCACCATCCTCGTTGTCATCTTCATCCTCACCAACATCCATGGTGTTAGATTGTTTGCTCTTGTAATCGACCTTAAAGTCATAAGGCGCATCTTCTTCCATTGCAGCGGATTTGCTGGCTTTTTTCCTTCTCTTCTTTTCTGCTTTCTTTTGTTTGCTGTTAAGTACAACTTCTTCGCTACTCGCGTTCACTTCTTTGGTTTCTGGTGCATCTTTCTCTTCTGCCATGGCTTCATTTTCGTCTTTGTTGCTTTCTATCGGAGTTGGCTCTGGCTGTTTATCATCCTGTAAAATTAAGTATTTATATTGTTACAAAGATCTAACGACAAAGTTAATTTTTATTCGTAAAATTGTTTCTATTATCACAAACAGGTTGACTTGGGTTATGTTTTAATGAACCAAATAGGTTAAGCCAAAGATTTAAGTAAAGAAAGAAACTAGCCAGTTGAGTTCAGCATGTTGAAAGTCATTCAGCGTATTTAGTCACATAAAACATCAAAAATCTCATTATTTTAAAACATAAACAATTTATTATTATTGTGGTAATATAGTTTTAGAATCATAGGATAGGCTCATAGCATACTAAATATTTATAAATTTCAAAAATGTGGACAAAAGTTTTTGTGGGTCTCTCCAGCCAAACCTTTTTTTTAACAAAACAAAAAGTAGGCATGTTTGATTGGTTGCCTAACCATCACAGGGTAATAACAGAACACAAAATCACATATAGGGTTTCAAATATTTATGACATTTACTCATTTTGATAGAACGCTTTGATATAATTTGAAATAGAATACAAACCTCGAGCATTGACTGGTCAAAAGCAAAAGGGTCGCTTGGTGGAATCTCAACAGGATTCAATTCATTTACAGTCTTTAGGCTGCCAATATATGACGATTCAGTGCCATATACTTCATCCACATTGAACTCCTTTCCTAATTCCGATACAATGCTTGCCTCCATAGCCTCTCCTTCATTCCTAGTAGGCGGCATTGTATAGTATTGAATTTTACCTGTAAACAAGAGTGAGAAAATAAGATTTTATTGTCTTCTACCTTAGCTAGGAGGTGTCAGTTCCGACCAACATGCCTAAAAATGGTTGGATTTGGTTGTATACATCTCAAACAGATCAAACTAATATAAAATTAGAAATACTAGACTAATATGGAAATAAGTCAAATGGGCAACCAAGTCAAACATGTCGAAAGTAACCAAAGGTGTTTTTAAAATGTTTATAACCTCCAAAATCATGCTAATTTTATAATAGATTGTTGTAAGATAAACAAAGTTTTTACAATCATATGTGTAATACACTTGTTATATGCAAATTTCAAAAAATGAACAAACAATTGTTAAAACTTAAAAGGGTCAGCCAACCTGTGGTGACCCATTACCCAACACACACCCACCCAATTCTCCAACTCAAATTAGAAATTTATGCAGAATTATCAAATTGCTAGTTATACAAACCTTCATTCCAATCCTGCAGTATGATTCTTGCAGCAGCATCATTGTCCAAAATGCCACCCTTTTTTAGCTTACCTCTGACTGTAGCTACCTTAGAAAGAAAGTCATCAACAGAACCAAATGCAGGGATCTTGTATAATGTCACCAACATTTCTGCAGGGCATAGCCTGAGAATTTCCTTCACTGCAACATATGTAAAAAAGCATTCAGTGACAGCAAAATAAAATCAAAGCATTTGTGTTGCTGCCTTCACTCTTGGCTTGTTATTGCAATTCATATGAAAAGCATTTTCAGTGACAGCAAATTTAAAAAAAAAAAAAAAGTTACATACTAAAGTGTCTTTGCTGCTGCTAACTTCACTCTTGGTTTTTTATACCATATATATACTTCGCATAAACAGGTGAATTTCAACATATACTATGTAAAATAGAATTAAAAGGTGTTTTAATGGGTATGTGCTCCAATACAATATTGTTGTAGGCTTGTAGCAAAACAGCATGTAAAAGCGTTTGGATGTGTTTTTTTGTGGTTTTATAAGAGACATTTTCTGAGAAATAAGATAACCAGTTCTGTTTGGGCTAGTGTGAAACTAATTATTTTACATCATCAAAAGATTTCATTTATCCAAACATCATTTAAACCTTGTTCAAACAAGTCGCGATAATCAGTTTTAGAAAACAAATCCAAACACCCCCTTAATCTACCTGTATTATAGCTTGTCCAGAACTGTTCACCCTTACAAACTATAAATTTTTTAGCGTTATACCAAGTGAAAAACACCTATGAAACACAGCACAGAATCTTTCTGGATAAATTTCAATTACCTGAAGCAATAGGATCCTGCAGCTTCTCAATTTTAATGCAATTTCGAAGAGCTATGACAGCATCATTTTCCCCAGATTTAAGTGTCACAACACCAGGGCAGTCCACTAATTTAACATTCTTGTCTAGCTGTACTACTTGCATGGTTCTTGTGAGACCTGGCGTAGCCCCAACATTCACGGCATGGCATCTTTTCAAGCTATTGATTAGACTGCTCTTCCCTACATTAGGCAGGCCAACTACTCCCACTGTAGTCGATTTTTGATCTGCAATACACAGCTTGCTATCAGTTGAAAATTTAATAGTTAACATGGCATTTTTGACCTATTTACTTATAAAAGGGTCGATTTGGGGCACGCTTCATCTCTAAGGGGTCAACCCGGAAATTAGATTGAAACATACGTCACAATGCGTCCAACATATATTTTTAATAACTCAAATCCCCTTGATCATTCTATACATTATTGAAATAAGTAAACTTTGTAAAGTACTAAATTCAAAAAATACAGAACAAAAGGATTTAGAGGATCGGGAACATTAAAAATGCACCATGGGCAACTTGAGACTCGTTTTGTTTCAAACATCTTTCTTTATTGTACCCATTAGAAATCAAACATAACATGGATTGACCCATTCAAAGCAAATACACACCTCATGACTTCTTGAGTAATTTTTCAGGAGCTTCAAAAGAGTTTCTGCGCCAAGACATTCACTTGTTTGTAAAGTATCGGTGGTCTTTTTTGCAGCCTTTGCGTATTTCCAGCCCAGATTAGATTTCTGCTTTTGAGTGCTACACTTAAAGGCAATTGTTGGCAACTCCTCTCTAAGATACTTTAGCCAATTTTCAGCAGCTTCACGAGGAACCAAATCTAGAATCCAAGTTCAAACACAGATATAAGCAACTGAAACGACAGAAAATGATTATGCATTCTTGAGCATTATAACTTATAACCAGAGAAACTAATTACTAATGTTATTTGACCCCTAGAACATTCAGAAGTAAAAGGTATATAGTATATACTACACAAGACAAGAAGATTACCAATTTTATTGAGGAGCAGTACGAGATGTTTTTCAGGACCAGCTTTCAGTACCATCTTTTCCATATCCGGACAGCGTGTACCAATGGGATCCCGAGCATCGAGCACTTCTAAAATGACATCTGATGCTTCAATAACTTTAGCCAACTCCTTGTAAAACGCCCTCTCTGAATTTCCCAAGAACATCCAAAAGAATTAAAAAAAAAATATCCAGAGATGCATTAGAGCAGTAAGAAAATGGTAAAACTGTGAAGTTCATACCAGGGGTATTAGTGATAACAGGTTTTTTCACCCCAAATTCCTTTTCTTTCGCAGAAACCTGCTCAGCTAAATCAGTGATATCAGCATCATCGCTCTCCAAGAGACCCAACTTCCTCTTTTTAGCCTGCAATAGCATACAAGAAGACATTAAGAATTGAATAAAATAAAAACATCATACAGGCTCCTTTTAATCATCAAACGTGACTCTATTTTGTGGGAGAGGGTATTTTGTGAAGTACCATAAATCGTATAACAAACACTACCATAGAGCATCAAGTTTAAACTTAACAAGTGAATGCATATGCCAAATTAGCACTAAAAAGTGCTACCTCTTACCATGATAAACGAAAAATAATCTAAATTGGGACCACACAAGAATTATTTCATAAAAAAATACGTTGACAGGCGTTTAGCATTGCCAGCATTGCTATATGAATGTTCAAAATTGTATACGTATATGAAATTATCAGCTAACATATGCAATGCATGAGATACAATACAGTTTGGCCGTGCTTATGCTGAATGAAGTCATGATAATCAGATAATTTAATTCAAATTCTAACTACTTAACCTCATATGTACAATGACCGTTGGATGAAAACATACCCCATATCAGTAACATTGCCTACTCCAAAAAGTTGATTATCCGAGACCAATTTTAAACACTATGAACATAGATAATCATTTTAAAGGAAAACAAATTTACCCTCTCTTTACGCGCAGCTTTTTTCAGCTCAATTTCCTCAAGCGCTTTAGTACGTCTAGCCTCGAGTGCCTTGAGTTCTTGCTCCTTAAATGGCCAATCATTAGGAATCCCAGGATCCTTCTCGACCTTAGGTCTTTTGTTCAAACCTAGCTTCTTCGCCTCTTTAGCCTTCTTCTTGTGGTGCTCCTTAACCTTCTTTATCACCTTATGCTTTTGTTTCAAAGACACTCTTTTACTTTTACTCTCTACACATTACACAACAATTAACAAACATTAATACATTTATATTTAGCTATAAACAACAGAAATTACACATACTTAAAAGGGTGTTTTGAAATGTTCTCTTTTCTACTTATCTGCTTATTTTTCAGTAAAACAGGCCTCTGCTTATTATAAGGTAAATTAAGCAATTTCTAACGAGCAGTTTGAAAGCTGCTTATTGAAAAATTGTTATTTAAGAATATACAATTACTTGATATTTCTGCTTATCTGCTTATTTTTAAGTAGATGATGTAGTTTTGTATTATCCAAACTTCTTCTACTTATCTGAAAACTTTGCCTTAAAATAAGCAGAGTTTCTAGTAAGTAGGTAGAAAGCTGCTTATTTCAAAGTGCTTATCTAAAACTGAATTCAAATTACTTAATTACCAACATAATTGACCTAAAACCTTTTATAAAAGGATATGAACACAAGTTTTCCAAAATAAGCAAATCCAAACACTATTTCCTGAACTGATTAGATTTTAGCAACTCATAAGTACTTATTATAAACAATCTCACACGCCCTTTAACATACATAAGCAAATAGTATCATAAAAATGTTATCTTTAAATACAAAATCAAATAAACAGCACATAAAAGAAAATCTTTTAATGACCCAGATTAGTATTATATGAAAACAGTAATTATAATACATAAAAAGCTAGCACAAGTTAATATAATGATTGGACTAATGGAAAATGGATACATGTAGTTGATATTAAGGGTGTTTGGAAGTGAGTGTAACTTACTTTTGCTTCTTTTCGGCATGATTAATTCACTGTGTGTTTTCTTGGAGGTTGAATAAGAAGGAGGAGGAGAAGAAAGGGGTTTATGACAGCTTATTTTAGGGTTTTAGAAGGAGGCGCTGATTATACCTAGGATACATACATGTTATATATTTTTAAACTTTTATTCATTTTGAGAAAGACAATAAAATTTTTTACACACTAGCATTTTAAGCAAAAAAATATTTTTCAAAAAAACTATCTATACTATCTATCTACGTAAAATGGAAAAAGCAGTCAAAGTGGAAAAGTGAAAAAGTGGAATAGTCGAATGAGAGAGAGACATTTAATACTCTCTATCACAACTCACTCATTTCAACATACAAATCGCCTCTCCTCTCCACACATCTCATCAACCACCATCCTCACCACCACAAAACCCTCCACTACCAAGCACCACTCTATCATCACATATTGTTAATTGTCTGCCAAAAGGCTGCATGCGTATGCAGGTCTTCTAAGACTCAATATAAAACAAAAAATGATCAAACTTGAAAAGCGAAAAAATTCGGTCATAATCAAACTTAAAAAATTTATTCATCTATCTAAAGAAACTTATGAAATAATTTTAAATTAAATTGTATTAAGATATATACTAATTAGTCCAAGCTTACACCGCAGTTTTCAAGAAAAATATACAAAACCAATTTTTGGGTCTAACCGGGTTTCAAAAATATAAAAACCTGATTTATTTGACCCGTTCTTTTTATTGAAATCGGTTCATGGTGGAACCGGCCGAGTCGAACCGGGTTTCAAAACATTATATTTAATCCTAAAATCCTTAAACTTTTATTATTTTTTGTTTATAACTCCTAAATTTTTTTTATCGCTACAATTGGCTATAAAAGCTCGTTGTTATGCGCGAGTACTTGTCTAGTATGAGATAAACATGAGATTACGAATTTATCATATTGTAAAACTGAGTCATATGATTAGCTAATAAAAAGTTAAAACTAGCTATAAAAAATAGATCAAATTCGTCTTAAAAAATAAAAGTTGTAAAAATATGTGTTTACGTTGTAAAGAAAACAAAAGTCGATAAAAGGTTAATTATAAAACTTTAATTGTTAAATTTACAATAACATTATATTCTAATTGTTCAATAGAATTTGAGAACTTATATATATCATACGAAAATCAAAATGCGTATATATCCAAAGACGATAAAACCATTGTAATATGTGTATAAAAATTGTCAAAAGATATATATCAATATTCATTTTGAGAGAGATACATATGCATTTTTTCCTAGAATGTATAATCAAGTTCAGTAGAATAATTTATTAATAAGGTTTGCTCTATGGACTTAAATGTTATATTTTCAGTTTTCATAATTTTATGTGAAAATTTAATAAATACATCTTAGATTTTTTATTCAACGAAAAGGACAATTTATATTATTATTGTCGTTGTTGTTGTTATCATTATCAATATTAAATTTAATTAATCGTAATACCTAAACTTGGTGTACGAAATTATAAATACTAAAATGCAAATATGGGTAAGTGTACAATGTAAATAAATACATAATATTGTACATACAACAATAACTCATGTAACATATTATTTAGTAATATACTATTTAAAATGCTCAAATATGCTCACACGTTTGTAAGTATAATCATTACACGAGGTTATAGTGCAATGACTCATGATAGTTATTCGTTATCTTCCTTTAAAAAATTGAAGTAATGTTAAACAAACACTATAATAAAAAAAAAATGATTTTCTATAATTATCTTTAATATAAATGCACAACATACCAAATTTTTGTGCGTAATATTTAAACTAAATTTTGAGTCCAGACCTTACGTGTGCATGAAAAACTTATAGTCGGTAAATTTAAAAATGAAACAAAAATTATTTTTTCTCATAAAATTCAAACCTAAGGTACAACTCTCCAATGCTTGTGGTACTAGTATCTTATGCACATAAGCTAAATATGTCATTTACTTAAGATATAATTATCTAAACTTAACTAATTATTCAAACTAAGTTCACACTAGGTCTTAACTACAAGTACTACTCACTATAGCCTATGTACAAATCCTTTAAGCCAATTGGTGCCCTAGCTTTTCCTTCTTGTCCAAATGGAACCAAAGACTGACCAAAGTACCCTAAACTAGTTCAAATTCACTTAGACCCAAACTACACTAGTTCCTAAGCTAGCTAACACAACGAGGTTCATATTGAAACACATCAAGGCCACCTCACCATGTCTCCTAAACTTTCAAACCTAGTCAAATATTATGTGCATAATTCTTGGTTTTAAAGTTACCACAAAGGCAATTACTCCAAATCATCACATAAACCTTTATTAACCCCAAAGCTACACATCACCTTGTCCTTTACAACCTCAACACACCCCTCCAAGTGTCCATCTCCATTAAGGAAGCCCTAGTTCCATTTGCCCTATAAATACACCTATATCACTCCCATTCTTCTCATCCCTCACTTGTTAGCCTACAACACACTCCCACAAACCCACATTGTGATATTCAAGCTTTGCAAGGAGGAATAAAAACTTAAGTTCAAAGCTAGGAAGCCTTGGAAAGTTTAGAAGTCCCATTTAGCACTTTTCTCCTTTTTGATCGATTTCCATAAGAGGTAAGCACCTAAGCCCTTTTTGATTCTTCTTACACTTTTAATAGTCTTAGTATAGTATGTTAAACATGTCCTAATAAGCGAATGGGTCGAAACCACCTTAATTTCTTTTCTTTCTCTTTTGGTCTTAACGAGCCAACCCAAACACCCGTATTATTTGTGAAGTTGTGAAAATTAAAACACTTTTGAAACCTTCAAATAAGATAGGTAATCGATAATAAGCCTATATTCATTTTGTTAATTTTGGAAATCTAAGTATTGAGCTATGCAATAAACACTCTTTATAAGTTAACAATCATGTTGTAAAGCCTTTAAAACAAACCCATACGTTTTTGAAGTCAAAAACGCGTTTTCCATTTTCTTTCTTTTTGGTTGCAAACAACCCAAGTGGCCAAGTTCAATAAATTGTTTCTACTTACTCACAACACTATAATATAAAAAGGGTTATGCCATCTTGGAGAGGGCATATCCAAGTTTCCAAAATGACAAGAACGTTCTTAAAAGCTTTTCATGCCTCACTTTTATTTAACTTTGAACATGGTGTCTCGCGAACCTTTTCAAAAGTATCCCCTTTTGTGCACACTAAAATATAAGCTAATAAGCTGTTATAAGCTTGTTTTCAAGCTATTAATAACTTATATTGACAAGTCATAGGAATCCTCGCCTTTTTCTAAACCTAAAACGCGATAAAAACAAAATAAGGACTATTTTTGCAAACAACCTAAAACGTCAAGGGCTTAAAATACCAAAAATCTAATATTTTTATAACAAGGATTAAAATTATAATCAACTTGAGACATAGGGGTATATAGTGTTACTTTTGAAACTAAAAGGTATACATCGTCATTTTATAAAAGTCGAAAGGTATAAATTATCTTTTTATAAAAGTTAAGGGTATAAACCGTTAATACTTGGAATTATAAGGTTATAAAGTGTAAATACTTAATAAACCGGGATTTGATAAACTTATATATGAAATGGTCTACTTTCACTAACGGTCAATCGAACTATAAAAATAAAACATGATACATAGTATCGTTCACTAACTTTTGAAGAGACTTCATGTTAACTCGTTTAACGCTTAATCGTCGAGAAAACGCTTGTGATTAACATCACATATACTTGAATACGAATACTGAAACTTGACATACCAACTCAGATCGCGTGTCAGAGCTGTTTATTCTCACAACCTGATTTATTTTCAAAATAGACTATTGTATCATCAAGGTGAGTTCATAGTCCACTTTTTTACTTGTTTTTCAAACTCGTGGGGAGATACATGCTACAAACCCGAACACAAGTATTTTATGTATGTTTTCCTGATTGCTATTGCCTAAGTTACCTGCTATTGCCACTAAAAGTCCCTCATATCATGAACTATTAATCACTTGAGAGTGAACGCGAATATAGTTAATAGATCTATTGGCAGTTGACGCCCCATTTGTGTTAGCCGGTTAGGTAACCAAATGCACTTTATTTGAGATCAAATATGAGAATGACAAGCTCCTACCCGAGGGCACGGTTGCTCATATCATCATTATGATGTCTGTAACCTACGTCATTATGACGTCTACATTGTTAAGGTTTGCTTGTCATGAGACTTAGGCCAATATGTTGTACTACGATATTACGGTTTTACTACTATTCGACTTGTGTTCAACTGATTATTATACAAACACTATGGATTCACTCAACCTTTGTGTTGACTTTTTAGCATATTTTATCTCATGTAACTAATGCACAACTTGGCACGGAGTGGCTATGGGCTTTCTTATAAATGACGTCCATTTCGTTATCATTCATAAAATAATACTCCCTCCGTCCCATATTAACCGTCCAGTTTGACTTTTCAAAGTCTTTCTTTTTCAACTTTGACTTTGAATATTTTTATTTGTGTTATACAATACTTGATGCAAAATATATGAATAGAATCGGGGTTTAAATGTATTTTCATTGATATAACTTTCATCAAATATTATATAGCACAAACAAAAATATTTAAGGTCAAAGTTGACAAAGAAAGACTTAAAAATGTCAAACAGGACAGTCAATGTGGGACGGAGGTAGTATGTATTTCAATAACTTCCGCTGGGACCTCTTTTATGTAAACTTTGATTTAAATAAATGAATGATAACTATTTTCTTTAAAACGTCCCTTTTTCGAGTCGTTTTCTATTATTACGATTATGAACCATGAAGTAATACCCCAAACTTATTCCACTGCGTATAACGAAATTTGAGGGTGTTACAGATTGGTATCAGAGCCGTAGTTATAGAGAACAAAATGCAAACTATAACTCTTTTTCACAATAAAGTCCTCTGTGCCACTACCGAAACGTTACTTATGCATGTATATGTTGACTTCTTACTTATATATGGTGAAACATTTATAATTACCGGGTTGTTACAGAGTTATGTCTTCCTCTACCCCTTTTTTTCTTATCTTATCGAATTCTGAGCCCGAAGATACTCTTCCTTTCTTGGATACGCCAGTCCACTCACCAGCACCCAGACGTGTTACAGAAGATATGGAGTCTGATCCTTCGGAGGAGTCATCCGAGGACATCGCAGTAGTACCTGATATCGCTCCAGTTCCCGACGATCCGTATGTGCTTGATAGGAGAGGATATCCTACTCTTGCAGATGCAGAGCCATATGAGACAGACTATTCTTCGCCATCCGGGTCACCATCACCGCCACCTTCGCAAGTAAGACGTAGGAAGTTTTGGGTCTTACAGCCTTATGAACCCGAACCCTTTATGGAAGCCTAAAGTCACCACCCAAATGGTCCAATCAGGATAAACACACCACGAAAAAGAGTAAAATCTATCCGATCACGTGTTATCAAGATACCGACACCACCAGTTCCACCCTTACCACCAAATACACCACCTGTTCGCCCGGAAAACCCGTGAGACTCGCATGAAAAGGACACTTCCGTGCTCTCACCATCACCACACCCCCATCGTACATGTTACCCACATATGTACCGCTACTGATAAGGATTTAAAAGGTACCTTTTTGAGGGGACATTTAAGACCTTAATTGATCACTTTTGTATCCGATACTACTTAATTTCATTCCTTTTTACTTGTTAGGTTTCTTGAAGGCAAATTGCTGGAATGACACTTATTCGGACGAAAAGGCGCGAATATTCGAAGAAAATGGCCAAAGTCAAGAATCGAGACACTCAAGCTGCTGGAACTGAAGGGGACGACGTCATACTTTATTTGTGACGCCGTCGAAACATGTTTTGTGATGACTCAGTAGCCAAATTGCTTATTTACAAGTGACGGCATCGGGTTTTAAAGAGTAGGCGTCGCGGCTCGGGCGACCTAGATTTGATCCGCAGGCGTCGAGATCAAGGCGCATTTTGCGCGGGCATAAGGTGGCGTCGTCACAATGATAACGTGGCCAAGACGAAAACTTAATGATCGGCGACCAGCGGCCACAATTAAAGAGTGACTCCATCGCAGCTTTGTAACACTATATATAAAATCCGAATTTTTCGCTTTTAAGGAGGTAGTTTTGTGGAGTAAAACCTAAACCAACCAAGGCATCTTGTACAGTATTTTAGGGTTCCATACCCTATTTTACATCAAGATAAGTGTTTTACTTCATTGATTCAATTATGTCTTCAATTGATTGTGTGTATGCTTGCATGTTCTCCATGTCCGGCTAATTTACTTGTGTGTTTGCTTAGGTAATACGAAACCTAGTTATTGAATATTGATTGGTTGTCTCTTATCTTAATTTTGATTGACCTAGTATTGCGATAGGTCATTCGTTGTGCTATTAATGCTTGATTAATCTTTGTTGAACCTTAGCATATAGTTACTAGTGGAATTGTAAGCTAAACATCCAAAGAATACCTTAGTGTTGAGTTTATGGATCCTAGAGATGTCGTAGTCATTAACCTTTGGTAGCTTCAAAGAGTTAAGGATAAACGCATACCCTACGACCTTAGAAACACAACGCGTTAAGAATAAGGACGTGACAGTTCAACCATCAATAGGAGATAACTAGGGAGTAATAAAATCTAAGTAAACACATTTTTAATCATCATACGAGCACACAACAATAGACATAGACTACCCTTAGCTTAGTTAATTATGTGACATATTGGATTTCACAAACACATCATATCATAAACACAAGTAGGCGTTAATATTAGGTTTTAGAGAGAGAAAGAGTTAGAGGTTTGGGAACTTAGTGAGAGAAAATGAAAGTATTATTATGATCTCCAACTCTCTACCTTGGGAGGTAGAGAGTATTTATAGTCTTACGCAAATCGCCACCTACGGGCTGTGGATCAGGCATACAGTGGGTAAAGACCCGTCCGTCATTCACGGTGTTACATAACTAAATACTACTTAACATTTAAATAATCTACGACTACGAGCTTTCTAACGATTACATATACTTGAGGTGACCGACTCTTTAATAACTGGATTTACTAAATTCTATCAATCTCCCCCTAAGAGAGGTCACCTCAAAATACATTGAATACAAACATATATTACATTACAATTGTTCTTGGATTCTTGTTAAAGTTCTTTGCTCTGTAGCTCATAGTCATTGATTCATCATTGTTGCATGTTTGGTTAATCCAAGTGGAGGTCTTTAACTGATCCACGTGATAATGAGTTTTGAGCCAGCATTGAGATCATCAACTAACATAAATCTCTGACTCATCCGTTGCAGTGTTGGTATTATGTGATGTTGTGACTTATGGACCGACATGCTCACATTCTGGATCATGATATATTCTCATCGAGTAGCGGAAGCTTTCGTTGATTCATGATATAGGCGGCGAGATAAGCGAAGCATGGAGTGAAAATATCGAGTCGTTGATGCACTTTTCATGATTTCTTTAGAGATGAATGTGTAGTGTGAGCATGCGGCTATGGATTGACCGCTTCATTACGATCACCGCAACGTTGGGCGTACTCGCATACAACGATTAGCAATAAAGCGCACGAAAAGTGTCTTTGATCACTTTCGTTGAATTGAGGTATACGCCCACGGTTCCCGCTGATCGATGACAAATCTTGCGTGATCGGTATAATTCAAGAATTTCCTTGACAGGTTTCGCACTGCTCTAGTTGTTCTCAAACCGGAACGTCTCAAAGAAGACAACACGGAGTGAGTGAACCAATGATTGAGATTCACCGATTGATGAAAAGAGATTTGAAAACAATCGTGTACCGCACAATAGAAATTGTTTTTTTGCAATACAACGAAGGTTTTAATGAAAATCAATTATCAATCATAAACACCTTTTATTTTGAAATATTAGTACCACGATCGATGTGCTAAAAAGAGTTTTTTTTTTTTTTTTTTTTTTTTTAAGTACAACGACCGGTTTTTCAAAGGTATTCACAATCCATAACTCGAACAGGATTGATTCAAAAGATTGAATCGCCCCATTGTTTATGTTCGGTTGTCACATGGTTGATCTCTGGATAGATCTCACATGCCACCCACCGGAGCTTGTTTGATGTTGGCTCCGAAGGCTTTCCATCTTCATTGTGAATATGTTAGCATATCACTTTCGGATGTTCGCAATACCACAAGGAAAATGCGTGGGACTCATAAGATATAATCTCTTTCCACATTGTGTGAAATGAGAGTCTTCATAGACAGTGTCCTAATGAGATTTATATGATGATCTCGTGGCTCTAGACTCAATTGTGCATATTTTGGTTCCTATATCGGAGACTAGGGAGATGGTCTCCTTCTTCAATATCAACAAACTCTAAGAGAAAGTCGATAGATAATGTCGGTTCCCCGTGAGAATGAAACAAGTCCTTTTAAGAGGAACTTGAGTGGTTTGGGAAGTTGTAGTGCATTGCGTCACTGGGTCCATGACGTCTTGTCTTCAATACTAATGTTACCTTGGTAACCACCAATAGCATATGAATTGAACCCGGTTTCGCCTCTAAGGTTGAATAAATGAAGGGCTATGTATTTTCACCCTTTTACATTCAATTCTTTTCATTCTTCAACCCTTCATGCTTACCGAGACTTCATAACTAGAACCTTGTTGGGTTTATTCCAAGACTAGCTCGGTCTCATCTCGCACTCTTCCCATATCTCACTTTTCTCCTTTTTCATCAAACCTAAGGACTTCTACACTATCTAGTGGATTGTCCTGGTAGATCCCTCCGGTTTTGGCGGATCATGGGAATAAATACCTAACCTTATCATCCTTATATCACCATACATAAAGTAAATTTGGTCGGTCTATTTGGTATTGTTCATCGCCATTGGAACCAATCGAAAACCATTTGAAAATCAATCCGATACTTGTGATATATTATCAAAGCATTTTGTACTGAATTGTTTTGATATTTTTAGAAAAGAGCTCCCTCAACATGTGAATCATGTATTTGAAATCGTTTTAGCACACCTGGAGGCAAGAGGAAGAATTAACTTCTTTGATTACCATTTTCTAAAAGATATCAACATCACTTCCTGATTAAATTAAGTAGATAAAGCATATTGGGAAGGATGAGGTTTTCATAATTTGCTCCCCTCAATATGTGCCTCGAGGTTTGAAAGAGTTTTGCACATACTAGAGGAAC
>CM040238.1:175374934-175467090 GCA_022545495.1 Chrysanthemum lavandulifolium | reverse complement strand
GGCATATAGTGATCAAGCATTCTAAGATTTCTGAGATCGTTTCAGCATATGAGCATGCATGTCTAATTGCATTATCATGAGGTTTCTCTAGCTTATCCTCTTCAACAATCTCACGCAGTATTCTAAGCAATCCTAAGGGATGAGAAATATGTTTGAATGGCAAGTTTGTTGTTCCAGGTGAGGGGGACATATGTCACGATGAAGGTGATTTATTACCGTGAGTGAACCTTAGATACAACATTCTCCCATTGATCATTGGCATTTTCCTTTTACCGACTCTCGATTCTCAATTTCCTTTTGCAATGAAGTTATTTGTTCGTTGTTTTGTTACGAGTGACTTTAATTGATTCAAACAACTCATTGAAGTGACGCTTAACCTTTTCATTTTCTTCTAGAAAACTTTCGCTTTCCTTTGTAAAGCATTTACTAGGTTTTGAAGATGAAACGCTTGAGAATTTCGAGAATCTAAAGAAGGAGGTATTTGGGAGCCCGTCATATTGTTTGTTTGACCCTTTAATTGAGAGATTGGGCTTTCAACTTTCTCGATCGTGTTGCACCGAGCTTGAATCTGCTCATCACGCTTGTTAATTTGAAAACCGATCAAACTCGGAGCATCCAAGATGTCTTGACATTTGAAGTTTTGACATTTTCTTTAAGATGTTGATATTTTAGTTGTAATTAAAATGCTCAACTTCTAGTTGAGAAAATGTTTAACAAAATTGTCGGATCATCCTGCTCAATTTTCTCATTAAGTTTAGAATTAGTTTTTCAAGCTCAATGACACGATCACGGAGACTTTCAGTACACAGATAATTCATGAAATTTGAAGCATTAATAGAGCAATTTGAAGCGTTGAAAACACATCTTGAGCAACACATTCAATAATTAGATTCTCATTTAATGTATGCAAGTTCTTTCTCTCAATCTCATTATATTTCAGCACGCCATAGTCACTAACTTCAACAACCATTGCATCAAATTCCTTTTCCATTCCCTTAATATCGCTCCACCCCTTTAAGACTCTCAAAGTGATCTTTAGAAGTTTAAAGAAGGGCATGACCTCGCTTAAATAACATTCTTTCATTTGTTCAAAACCCTTCTCCTTCGCTATATGCTGGGTGTGATCCTTTTCTTGCAAGTTTTCTCAAAATCAACAAATAGTTGAAATATAACGATTGACTAATTAATGTCTTGCTTTTAGTGGCAATTGTTCTAGGTACAAGATGAATTGGTGTATTAGAGGATACACACGCTTCTAGGCATTTTCCTAAGGGAGGGTTTGTTTCAACAATATTATCCGCTTTCATTATCTAACTCCTTTTCCGTAAGACTTGTTCGGGAGTCAACAAAGTCCGAGGTTTAAACTTGTTCAAGGAACCAGCTTTTCCTTCTTGTAATCATGATGAGAGATAATTATGTTTTTCTTTGCATTTGGGATCATTTTGTTTCTTATTCATTGTTTCCTTGTGATTTCATTTAATTTCTTATCTTCCTCAAGGCACTCAACGCAACTAGGTTTCGCTTAGGCTTAAGGATTTCATTACCATCATAAAGCACCTTATGAGCATTTCTAGCCTTTTAATTACCTCTCGATTTGGTTCCTCAACAAGGGAATGCTATGCTTATCGCTAAGACCTCGATGTTTAGTGATCATGTGAGCAAATCAATGGTGTTTTTGTATGTACAATTTTGTTTTCAAGTTTGTTTTTCAAAGTTTTCGATTAGAAAATCTCTCAAGAGTTTTGATTCCTTTGCATTAAATTCTTGCTTAAGCATTTTCACATTTTCTTGAAGTTCTTGTTTTGTTTAATGCTTTAGAAAGTTTTTCTTGCAAGGAATTTAATTCTTGTTTCAATACTCTTCTCTAAACTTACTTTTTCTAATTCATCGTACTCACTTGACATCCATTTCCCCGCTCACGAGTGGTCAACTCAAATTTTGCACGTTGTTCATAAATAGCAACACGCCCTTATAGGCATTTAGTTCGTAGATAATGGAATCATCAGAGCACATGCAAGTTGTATTCATCAAAGACATATTCATTGTTGACGCAAGATGCATCACTTGGTACAACTTCACTTTCACTTTGTTTCACGATTGATCGATGGGACAATATTGTTATTACCCATATTTTCAACATTTGATTCAATAGTTTCAGCTTGATTGTACTTTGTCATGTATCTGGCACATCAAAGATCATCGATAGTTTTAATACCTCCGAGATGAGTTTGTCCTTGATGGGCCATTTTGCGATGAAGAAGAGATCTCGGGAGAGACCATTGGAGAGATGCTAGCCATAAAGATTGTGTGTGCAAGAGGTCCATCATCTACATCGAGTCGATGCATCACGCCAACGACTTGAAAGCGCTCGATGATTGTGACCTATCTCCCGAATAGTCGCTTCATCCACATCTCGCATCATAGGTCTTGGCATTGCCTCAAGAAGAAACAGCAATTCCTCTTCATCCAATGCAAGACCATTATCCCGAGCTTGTGCCAAGAACATCTTATCTCTCGGTAATCGATTCGTGGACGCTGGAGATGTGCGCCTTGCAATGTGTCCTTCACCACCACGCTTATAGCATTTGATTGACTTAGCTTGACCTTGGTTACCATTTCTTCCTCGATTCGTTGCCAACATAACTTCTCCCTCGCCCACCTCTTCTCCGATCATACTGCCTTCCCGAATCGGGTTGCCCCATAAGTTTCCCATCTCTTATCAAAGCATGGTTGTGAAGATTGGAGGCGGTTCGGATCTCATTGCAGTGTGGAGTTTGTTAAGAGTGAAAGTGTCCTGCTCTCTTTAACCATGAGTGTTAGTTGAGTGATGAAATGTTCCATGACAAGATTTGCATCGTGTTGTTTGAACCTTGATCGAAATGGGTTTGTGATTATCATTATTCATGGTGCAACTCGAGAAGCATCATTGAAGTCCCATCATCCGTGAGGAAGGCATTGAATCATTTGTAGATCTTGTTTCTCCCCGACCTTTGAATCGATCAAGAATCCTCTTTTCAAACATGGCATGTCTCTCATTTTGAAGGAGGAAGGCATAGAGTTGCTCATAGTTTGTATCCTTCAACTTTAGTGAGTTTCATGTATGACAAACTTGTGCCATTCGGATTCATATTGTTTACAAATTTAGAGTTCAACTCAATGTTAGGCATAGTCATCTTGATGTTTCTCATGTCATTCACCAACTTATGAAATCTCACATAGTACTCATAGACACTTTCATCGGGTTTCATCTTGAAGTGTTCAAATTCATAGAGTCGATTCTCTGCCTTCCATAGTTAATTCAACCCGAGAGAAGCATCTTAACGTTATCCCAAACAGCCTTTTGCATCGTTGTTATGATTGATCGCCTTGTAGATGTCTTTAAGAAGACCTTGAAGAACAATGTTTCAAGCCCCGATATCCGCATCGAATCTCTTTTTCCTTATCATCAAGCTCATCATACATCTTAGGTCCGCCCATTCCGTAAACAGTGAGTACCATCTTCATTAGTATCAAGTATGTCTCTAGTCGCCTCAACCCGATATGGTCCTTCATCAATGGATTTGAGAATGTTGACACCATTTTCCTTTCCAAGGCAATACAATCTGATTCGCTGAGCCCAAGAGTCGTAGTCGGCTCGCAAGCATGGGTGGACGAGTATCCAACCACCGCTTGTACATCCTCCAACAAAAGGAGATGACAAGTAGGGACGTTGGTAGACATGTTAATGATTTATACGGATTTTATAACTCTATGATTAAACCGGGAAATAGATTCTTTCACGGATTTTACTAAATCAAGAGAAACCGTAAACAATCACTCAAGTTGCTAGATGATAATGCACTAAGTCGCTAGAAACAAATGCACTAAGTCGCTAGAAACAAATGCACTAAGTCGCTACCAATTAATTCGCTAGATGCCCAAGTCGCTAGAATCCCAAGTCGCTAATGTAAAAGCAAGTCACTAAGTAGTAACTCACATGCATCAAGTCGCTAGCCAATTTTGGCAAAGAATTGCCACACAAGTCGCTAGATATGCAAGTCGCTAAAGAGCAACTCACATGCACCAAGTCGCTACCATTAAGTCGCTACCAGAGGGAGAATCCACTACTTGTACTTTAACTCGCTAGATCTAACTCGCTACCTTCAACATCGAAGTCGCTACAAAATGTGAAGCAAGTCGCTACCAAGAAAACACCATGAGCTAAGTCGCTAGCTTGAAAACCATCTAAACATCACTTTCAATCCAAAACAACCCAACCAAGATGATTCAAGCTTACCAAATGAAAACCAAAACACTTTTGATGATTCTAAACATAAAAGTACCAACAAAATTCAAACTTTAACACAAGAAATCAACCAAATGGTGCAAAACCACTAAACTTTTTCAAACTCAAAACCACCTAAAACCACTATAAATCCAAAGATGCAAGATATGATCTAACCATGGCTCTTGATACCAATTGTAAGATATAACTTTTCACTTACACATCAAACCATAACACAAAGTAGCATATAGATGGAATTCTAGAGAGAAAGTTAGAGGTTTAGGAACTGAGCGAGAGAAAGTGAAAGATATTATTATGAGTTTCAACTCTACCTTGGAAGGTAGAGAGTATTTATAGTCTTACATAAAACGCCACACTTCGGGCCGTGGATCGTGCATACAATGGGTAAAGACCCGTCCGTCCTCCACGGTGTTACTTAACTAAATTATTACTTAACTTAAAAGAACTACGACTACGAGCTTTTAACGATTACATATACTTGAGGCGACCGACTTTAATACTGGAATTTCTAATTCCTAACACTTAGACTTGTTATTAGTTGTAGAAAACTAGCAATTACGTGATGAAAGAGATGAAAATACTTGCAATTTTATAGTTTATAAGAAGTGAAAGCCATCTAATTTATCATCTAACTATATAGATTTACAAGTTATGTTTACAACCATTTCTAACTAAATAATTACTCATACATGTTCCTTACGAATCTTCATTTCATATTTATTTTTCATTGTGGTACATGTTATTATCCTATTGTTAAGCACTAAAAATACTACTTTTGCTAAATTTGTAGCATTTTATACATACAAGAGTAGAGAGAGTATAGGGTTTTTTGCAAGTGAACTTCCTAGTTGGTCGCAAAATCTTATCACGCCTCACCATACAGCCAAGAAGCCCGACAAACTATAACTCTTCTAGGATTTTTCCTTTCACCGCCTTTTCCTAAATTTGGGTGGGTCTACATGTGTCCTTCATCTTCCCATATACTTGCCTCATGCTCATTTTGCTAATGAACCTTTCCCTTGAACTTGATGAAACTTCTTGCATCTCCAAAACTAAGACGCCAAGTAAAGGTTCTTTCGCTTCTCTTTTCTAATAACTATTGTTTTATCCTTACATGTCAGACAAGACATGTCAAATGCATTATTTTGCAAAAAAAAATAATAATAATAATAATAAATCAAAGGGTTCCTCCCTCCACCCTTCCTAAAAAAAAATAATAAATAAATAAAAGAAATAATAATAACAAATTTACTCATTTATTATACAATGTTAGTCATTAGTTAAACGAGGTATCTGCACCATGTGATGCACACGGATGTATCTAATTGTTCATTGCGAATGTTTGTGTGTTGTTGAAGTGTAAGTAAGATGGTACATCTAATTGAGACATACCGCGAATGTTTAGCTAAGTAATTATAAAATTAGTTGAGTTAAATAAAGCTTAAAGGCATACGACTCTATCAAAATAAACTTTAACAAAACAATTGGCATTCTACAACTTAGTAACCGAATGCAATAATGAAATTGGCTATAATCCGACTAAAAGACGGACGATAATATTTAGCGCATCAAGCTCTAGCCGCAGACGGTATTCGTGTCCCATCCGCTGATTAACACGGAACCTGTCCGACAAGGGTCCCATCTCGAGAAGCTAACAACTATAGGCGAGTAACCAAGAAACCCTAGCGTAAACCTCGCCTATAAAAGGGGCTCTAATCCTCATACAAGGTACAACTTTCTCTCATAATAATGCATACATACTCTTCTCGACAAGAATGTGTACTTACTCTCACGAGTCTAATCTGGGGTCCGTCTCACCAGTAAGGTCGACGGTTTACTCTATTGTGCAGGAATACAATCAAACTACTTGGATTAGTACAAGATCACCACCAACAATTTTGTTAGCCCAATCCAACAAGCAACATTAACACCCATTACAACTCGTCACACTTTTTGTACTAATGTAAGTTTTCACATTTATAGGACTCAATCTTTAATATATATAGATATTAAAAGATTGTAGTTTTGCCTCTAAAATATGTATTTCACATTTTGACCCTTCGATAAATGTGTGAAAGTTTCGCCTATGTACACATTGGGTATGTTTCGCAAGGGCTAAGGCCGGGTCCTGAGTTGGTCGGGCTTATATTATGTCAAATTAGAATTTTCAATTTTTATAAACTTGTTTGGCAAATTAGTTTAAGTTGGGGCTTATTAATGTAAAATTACTAAAAAGGACATATAATTAAATTAACATATGTATATATTAGATATTTTTGTGGGTAATTAAATAATTTAGTATCAACGAGGCTTATAAAAAAATTTAGCCTCATTTTTTAGGTTAGGTTATGGTTGGCTTTGACTTATAATTTCAAAAGCCTTCTTATAAGCCTCTACATCAAGCGAGGCTTATAGGGGCTTTGAAATTTAAGCCCTATAAGCCTTCCATAAGCCCTTAGCCAAACACAACCATTGGATATTTATACAATACAATCATCTATACATCTACTTCTACACTGTATATAAAAACCAATACCCATTGAAACCAAAACCAAAACCAAATAAAAGTCTGCTTATTATATTAAGACAAACACTTTAACCTATTTGTACACAAAAACCAATACATTGAAACCAAAAAACCAAATAAAAGTCTCTTATTACATTAAGACATACACTTTAACCTATTCTCATCCAATGGAAATTCAATTTACTTTTTAACGATCTTTAAAAAGACATTTTCCTTCGCTTTAACTTTTTCAACTTCCATTTAAATTCCACTTCCACACTCTCGCTTCGCTTTTTTACCCCACAATCCCCACAACAAAATAACATACATACATACACACCGCTCATACATACGCTGTAACATTCCGAGATCCGCAGTCAAACCATTGTTAGAAATGTAAACAAACTTGCACACGATTAAAATTATTATTTGTCATCGTTATGCACAAATACTTTGCTAGTTTAGAAGTAGATAAACAAAGATTCAAAGTATGGGTGAAGACCGGTCAACCGGACCGAATCGAAAAATTCAATCGAACCGAGACCGATTTAGCCCAAAACCACGGACCGAGGACCGGATCGAATGTGTTTGGTCCGTCCGGTCGGTAATCGGTCCGTCCGATCCGAGAAGATAAAATGGTCGGTTGTACGAAACCGAACCGACCAAACCAAACATGAGGGTAAGTGTGGATCAAGACCGACCAAAATAGATTCATCCCATCCGATCCACCGCCGATATTTAGTTAATAAATTTTGTAAACAAACAAATTATGAATTTGTTTTTCATTTCGAGTAGTTGCCTTCTTCCTCTCATATACCTAAAAAAATCACAAACACAAACAAAAAGAAAACCCACCAAAAAAAAGAAGAAAAACGAATATAAACGCCATGAGCGCCAAGCCTTACCAAATTTCAAACTGATGTGAGTTGTCACATAAAGTGGTGCCAAACCCATGACTTGAGCCATGGCGCACTGCACTGTGCTTTTAAGTGTATTTGAGATGTGGTAGAATGATCTAAACCTTTTGATTAAGTCATGTTCAAATGTTCAATCATATACTTGAATCTTCCTAACAAGCCAAAATTGACATACTCCTCCACAGTAGTGCAAGATTCATCAATCAATCACTAAAACATCAAAAAGAAAATTAAAAAATAATAAAAAATAAAATAGTGCATGCTGGATTCACCCGAGCCAAAGATGCCCAACGGTCCCTCACTACAAACGCCCTGGGTCCCACCTTCCTCCAATATTCCCTGTATCCTCCTTCCTTCCGACACTACACCAACCACCCACCAACACCTCACACTATTCATTCACCCCAATCACCAACACTCACGCACACTACTACCCACCACCCACCACACTCACGCACACTTCCACATTCTTCACACACACACCGCAACAACCGTAATGTAATAACAACTTGTTGGGTTCAAGAATACCCAAACCCCTTGATCTAGGATTTGAATAGAAAATAGCCCAAGTATTTAGTCCGTTAAACACTAACAGTCACCGAGTGTATAGTCTCTCAAACGAGTCATCTTCGTGATACTCAGAGATGAGGCGAAGAAGAAGTCTCCACCAGAAGGCGGAACTTAAAGGGTGAAGATCGAGTCAAGAAGAAGATGATGGATTCAGTGAGTGATGACAATAACTCATCAATCCCAAGACTCTCTCCAACTCTTACATCAAGACAAACCAAGTAGAAGATCAAGGATGTAAAGATCAAGAATGAGTGGACAAGGCGGATAAGTTTGAATCGATAAGACGAAGTCCTTATCAACCAAAGTCAACTTTCCCCGAATGGCAAAAGATCGTGCTCGGTGTCATCACCGAACTTAGGAAAGTAGTCTTGTCTCTTTCCTAGAATAGTCTTTGTAAACAGAGACAAAATACATCAAGATTTTTGTCTTTGTATGATTTTAGTTTGTCACTTAGAAAGAGTCAAAATCATACATGTATAAATAGTATAAGAGATGGAGTGAAAAGATTACGCCAGGAATTGTAAAACACACACACGCAAGCCATCTTTTCACCTCCAACACAGCCTTTATCCCCGAGATAGCTCAGCTGGTTCTAAGAGTTGTGCTCTGACTTAGCCCGAGCTAGAGGAGTCACCAAACTTTGTTATTTCAATCCCAAGCATCGTTCGCAAGTACTTGGGTAACGATTCTTTTGATTAATTTCTAATAAAGAATATGATGTTGAAAATTACTTGTGTGTTTTACTTACTTTAATTTCACCATTGTTCATCGTTAAATTGTTTTAAGTACTTAATTGTTTTTAAACGATAGTGAATAGGGAACAAGTGGTATCAAAGCTTATCGATTATAAAACCTTTATAAAGAGTTTTCTTAAGCCGCCTAAAACGCTTTTAAATCAGATCCTTATGGTCGAAATTGATGTACCCCAACTAGTCGATAAAAGGGTGGAGCTTATTCACTGCTGTCCCTAGACTTGAAGTTGGAAAATTCAACAAATGGAAAAGCGATGCTTTGCTATTTGATTGGATGGAACCTTATTATATCAAGTGTATAAATGAAGGTCCATTTATCCCAAAGATCAAGGTTTGCCTAAACCTCAAGCTCAGCTGGACTCAGATGAGAGAAGAGTGGTCAACCAGACCAAAGACTCAAAATTATCATCATATCATGTCTACCGATGATATTATGGAGTCGCTTATAAGTTGTAGTACATCTAAACAAACCTCGATGACCTAGTTCATAGCCATGAAGGTCCATCCGATACCAAGTAAAATAGGATAATGGACCGAAACTTGAGTATAACACCTTCGTGGCTAAGGACTCGTAAACTCTATCTCAAACTTACACCCAGACAAAACTCTTTAAATGAACTGCCTAACGATGGTGTTAAGTTGTCCAAACATGAGATCAATGTTGGTTTTGTCAATAGTCTCCGAGAAGTGGTTGAATTTCTCTCGTGGACTCGTAAATGCTAACCATATCCAAAATCTTGAACTTCCCAAATTTATGGAATTTGTCTACGAGGAAAACCTCATCAATGCATTTATACCCCGACTTAAAAATTCTCGTGAAGTCAAGAAGTCCCCACCACCGCTTCATCACCTATATCAACTCCTTTCTTTTCCAACAATGTGGTTTAAGACTTTCAAGAAAATTATGATGATGAGCCCGATGAGAGATCGTGAGGAGTACCTAAATGACCGAACATTGAATTTCGTGAAAGGGCACCTTGCTAACTCTCAAGGTTTATAAAAGAAACAAAGGTTTTTCAAATGCTAAAGCAAATGAGGACACCGAATGCTTTAAGTATCACAAAAGAGGTCATTTTGCAAAAGACTGCTTTTCAAAAACAATTTCTAAACCTCCTATAAACCATCGTGGTCAAATCACCTCGTGCTTTAGCAAATTTCAACCAAAATCTATCGGCCTCATCAAAACTTTCAAACAACTGATCAAAACAAAACTGCTGATTTTGAAGCTAAGTATAGAAAAGTCAAAGCTAAGCTTGCATTGCTTGAGGCCACCCTCATAAACAACAAAAGTGTTCAACTGCGCAGGTAAAAACAAAGGCCTTGTTGCCGAAACCTTCGATCGATGAAGAGCCGCTGTCATCGATGATGAAATGGTGCATGTCACAGCAATCGATGGCCTCTCGTAAGAGGAAAAGCTAGTCGTTGGAAAGAATCATGCCGTGAATGGAGAATGGGTCAATATCACAACGAAGAAGGTAAATATTTTACTTTCTATGGATGATGACTCGATCAAGCGCCTTACATGAATTATCTTAGTGTTGACCTTAAGTTCGTGGAAGAGCAAAGACCTAATCTTTTTCAAAATACAACAAGCTAAGTTTTGAATTAAACAAGTGTAGGATGCACTACTTATTTTAAAACAAGCCAAGCTCGAGGTCATCACTTTGCAAATTCAAAACACTCGAACTAGTTAAAAGAAATCGTGCTCTTCAAGACTAACTCAAAAGGTTCAAGATATTCTTGATAGTTGGATCGCTAAGAATCCTGTGGTCTTTGATGCCGGGAGCCCCTGAGAGCAAGAAGAGAGTCTTAGGTGAAGATCATCTTCCCGACTCTCTCAAAGACCGTGGTCCAAGCCATTTGTGTCTAGTGGCATGATTACCGTGATGTTGACTAGTCCCAAGCCCAAAGGATTGGATTAAATGGGTTAATCCCGAGAGTAAGCTTCCAAACTTTGATTCGAAGAATTCTAGAGCTCGAAAGTCAAGCTCTAAAGAGCATGCTTGACTCCCCGATGCGCCTAGTAGTACCGAACACATCTCGAGTCTCGTCAATCTCAAGCACCACTTCCACCCTCGAACCTCTTCGTGGTGCTACTCCCACCGAGCTTACTCCATTACAATACAATCCACACTCACCAAAAGAAAAGTCCGACTTGGTAGAACTATTCTCAAAAGACCATCAAACCAACTCAACAAGAGTGTACCCCACCGAAACTTCCACATCCTCGGGCCCCATCGGTTTAACCAAATTCAAGAATTGATCGAACTCAGAGGAAGCTAACCGACAAGATGGAATCCATCGAAAAGTCCCCGATTCAACAAGGAAACCAAAGCTTCCTCCAAGACTCAAAGTCAAAAGCCACCACCAAAACAAGGTATGTGATCTGTACACTATACCTACCATACCATCGACAATCTATAGAATCCTTTTTGTATGATCCGCAAAAGGATGATCACAGAATCACGATCACTTACAATAAGTAAGTTCTATTAGTAAAGTAAACTACACCAAAGTTGGTCATCAAGATGCTTCTACATCCAAGCTCGCTCAAAAGTTTAGAGCAAAACCTTTTCCTCCTTGCCCACATCGTGCTTTAATGATCATCACCTTGATGATTGTCTTATGAACACATGCCGTGATATTTATGTAAAACAACTCATAAGACATCCCAAGATGACAAAGGTCATCCATGCAAGGAGAAATTCCAAGCAACCCAAAATCACCGAGTCATCCTCGCCTCTAAATGCAAAACTTGTGGTAGCACAATGCACTCAACCAACGACCATGAGTCGATTGCCAAATTCAAAGAGACATTGAGAACCAAGCCCACTAGTAAGTGGGTCACTAAGAGAAACTAATTTAGTTTACTACTTGTGTAGAGACACGCCAGGAGCCTATTTGGCATCTAGACAATGGATGCTCAAGAAGCATGACTGTGTGAAGGAGTATCTCGACATGTAAAGGAACCAGACCCAAAGTAGTATTTGGTGATAACTCATCATGTCCCACTCAAGGTTATGGTTCAAGAACTGCAATGGAATAGTTTTCTAGAATAGCTTATGTCAATGGTCTCAAATACAATCTCATCGCGTCACCAACTATGTGATGCTAAGTACATCAGGCAATTCAATGACAAACAAGGTACCATTTTCAATGCCAATAAAGAAGTTGTTTTGATAGCTCCTAGAAGAGATGATGTTTATGTCTTAGACATGTCTACTCTTTCTCAAGATGGAACTCGTCTTTGCCAAAGCCATCAAACTATCAACCGGTCGGGCACAAGAGACTCTCTCACTTAAACTTCAAAATATCAACAACCCGGCAAAACAAAACAAGGTCATTGGCTTACCATCACCGGTTTTTGCAAAGATAAACCATGCTCACCATGAGAAAGGCAAACATCAAAGAGCATCTTTAAAACAAAACAAAATTTCTCAATCAAAGTCGCCTTCACCTCCCGTGATATGGATCTCTTCGACCACCGCCCTAGATCAATCCAAAGATGAGAAGTATACTTGTCATTGTTGATGAGTTCTCAAGATAGACTGGGTATACTTTCTTTCCAAAAGAGTCAGTAAATGATACTATAATGTCATTCATCGTGAACATTGAAAACCAAAATGACATTACAAAGAAACAAATCGAATCGATAATGGTATCGAGTTCGTAAATGATGAGCTTGAGAGTTTCGTGATGAAAGGGAATCTCCCAAAATTTCTCATCCGCTACACCCCGAACAAAATGGGTAGCCGAAAGGAAAACATAACTCTCATTGAGGTCGCAAGAACCATGTTAAATGGCTCACCTCTCTCAAAGCATTTCGGATCAAGCAAATAAAAAATTGTTACACTCAAAACATGTCAATCATTGTCAAAAGACATAATAAAACCCCATATGATATATTCAAAGGTAGACTTCGACATCGCCTTTCACGTGTTTGGATGTCATGTGTTTATTCATAACCACCAAGATCATCTAGGCAAGTTTGATGCTAAAGTCGATGATGGATACTTTTAGGTTACTCACCGATCTCCAAAGCCTTCGTGGTATTTAACACAAGGAGACAACAAGTTGAGGAAACCTTCATGTCACCTTTGATGAAAGTATAGAAAGCATCAGTTCACCAACACCTCGTGGAGGAAATAGGAATTGATAACTCATCAAGATATCCTCCTAATGAGTATAACATCAAATCAATTCCTCATACCAAGCCGATGTCGAAATCTCATATTATGTCTTGCCTCACAACCCGTCACAACCAACTATCACCAATTCATTGATAATCGCTAGTCCTCGCCGATAGGTAACACCGATCCAAATGATCGTGAACCTCAAATTTATGAAAATCAACCCGAACAAGACATCTCAACATATGTTCCTAAGGATTCGTGGCTCATGCACCGAAATCACCCCGAATCTCCAAGGACATCCTCAAGCTCGCATCCTAGACCACAAAGTAAGTGGACAAGATCTCGTGACATCGAGTTTGTAAACATCATTGGTGAACCCATCGAGGGCATGCTCACTAGAAGCATGGTCGCTGGTTAATCGCAGCTCACCAATGAATGTCTATATGCCGATTACCTATCGATATAGAACCCAAAGTGTCACCGAGGCTCTAAAGATCCAAGCCGGGTTCAGCCATACAAGAAGAACTTCAACAGCTTGATAAAAACAAGGTCATGACCTTGATCAAATGTCCTCGTGGATGTCATAGTCATAGGAATGAAGTGGTTTTAGAAACAAAACCGATGAAAACGGATCGCTATTAAAAACAAAGCCGATTTGTAGCCAAAGGTTACGCCAACAAGAAGGCATTGACTATGATGAGACATTTGCTCCTGCAAGAATGGAAGCCATCAGATCTTCCTTGCATATGCTACCTACATGAACTTCAAAGTTTACCAAATGGATGTCAAGAGTGCATTCCTAAATGGTGAACTCAAGGAAGATGTTTATGTTCAACAACCTCCGTGCTTTGAGAGTAGTGAATTCTCGACTATGTCTCGCAAGCTTGATAAAGCCCTTTATGGACCCAAACAAGCCTCGTGGCATGGTATGAAACTCTCTCACCTTCCCGATTCAAAACAAGTTTGTCGAGGAAAGATAGGCAACACATTGTTTATCTATAGGACAAAACAAGATGTGACATCGTCCAAGTATATGTTGATGACATCATCTTTGGCTCAACAAACTACACCCTTTGCAAACAGCTTGAAAACTAATGACAAAGAAGTTTGAAATGAGCATGATGGGTGAACTCACATACTTCCTTGACTACAATCGTGCAAACCGATAAAGGAATCTCCATCACCAAGAGAAGTACACAAGAAATATCTTGAAGAAATATGAGATATCTCGATCGCGCCTCAAAGAAGACTCCAATGGTCCCACCTAACAACCTTGGACCCGATCTCACCGGCAAATCACCAATCAAACCCATTTCGTAGGGATTGTTGGCTCACCGATGTATCTAATCGCCTGCACTGCATATACAATTCTCAGTCCTGCCTAATAGCAAGATATCACCAATCCCAAAGAATCTCACCTCACCGCAGCCCAAAAGAATACTCTGTATCAAGGGAACACCAAGCCTTGGACTCTATTATCCAAAATGCCTGTGGTTCGATCTCAAAGGTTACTCGACTCGATTATGCCGGCCGCAACATGGATGTAAAAGTACCGTGGTCCCGCAATTTTCGAGGAAAACCGTTCATTGAGTGCTAAAAGCAACAATCAAGGTTATGTCTTCACCGAAGTCGAGTATGCGGTCACGCAGATGTCAGGTTAATGTTTTATGGATGAAAAGTCAACTCAACGACTATGACATCCATTACAAATGGTACCCATCTTCCGTGACAACACCAAAGGCAATTGCAATCTCCAACAACCTTGTCCTTCATCAAAGAACCAAACATATTGATATCGATATCACTTCATCGTGACCACATAATGAAAGGAGACATAGAACTCCATTTCATCCCTACCGAATATCAATCGTTGATATCTTCACCAAACCTTGATGAAGCTACCTTCAGAGACCGAAGTCAATTGGGAATGCTTGACATTGAAAGTCGTGCATCCAAAACCAATCTCAAAGAAGTTCTCAAATGGTTCCTCCTCCCCGAACGAAACCCACAAAACATCCTCTCACCGAATGAGTAAGACTCATTCAGTGGACCCCGACAGCTGATATTGAGCATTGAATGAGTAACTAAATGATCCAAGTATCGCTATTTAAATGTCCTAGGTTGGTAACTATGCCAATTTAATATAGAATATATGTATCTTTGTCTTACCGCTACGGGTCCTCAAAACTTACCTCATCCCACTGGCTTTAAATGCTCTCTCACATAAAATATCCCGTGGATATTTCATTACGCAAAAATGCACTTTATCAGACACTCAATCGCTTCCTTGAAAACGGATTTTATCATGGTAGTGAGGGTGGCATTAAATGTGGAAATTCAAAACGCTTTCAAAACCGACTTTACAAATCCACAAGTTTGCACAAACAACCCTCTCAACACCCTATCAATACCCCTCATAAAAACTTATAACACACACAAAAGATTTCGCTATCAAAACTCCACAAAATCTCTTTACAAACTCGTAAATCTTTGTGTTCTTCAAATCCTTTCTAAAAATCTTCTTTGTAAACCTTTACAAAAGTTTTTCATCACAACTTAAGAGATACAAAAACTTTTGATTGTTCTTGTCAAGTTATTATTTTCAAACCCTAAAACCCTTTTTAATGGAAATGGCAAGAGCACAATCTCTTCAGCTTGTTTCACAGCTGGTAGGCGATCTTAGCAACGTTGAATTTAAAACAAATAATGTCATAGGCAATTTTGAATATCCTCCAACCGTCCCCAAATTATAAAGACATTATGAAATTTTGTATAATCGCCCACCGAAATGGCCTTTGTTCGTTGTCCTCTATATCGCACTCAAAACCTCCTCAGGAGTTTTGGGCAACATTAAGGCCTTTGACCCGACACCCTCATCGATGAGAATAACCTTAGACCACTGTGGAGCATCTCATCGTTCGCCTTAATCTGGGCAACACCACCCCGGATTATAAAACGCTTTGCACTTCAACAGGTTAGACTACAACAAAGGAGTTTATGTCGCCCATCCCGAACCCTCCATGTGAAGGATGGGTTAAAACAAATCGCTTTAGATCCAACTTTTTGGACAAGACCCCACCACTAAAAGTTCATTCCCGCGGCTTCGAGGATCCTATTCACTTTTGTGATTCGTGTCCCTATGGGAACCACTCATCCACCAACAAGTTAACTCTATTCGCTTGATGATTGCATACTCCGATGAATGGGGTCACTTTCACATGGGAGATCATTTACAAGGATCTCAGAATCAAGTTACAGAGCAAAACTAGGACGAAATACGCTCAGTATCCTAGGTTTGTCTCTTGTGCTTGCAAACGCATCGGGTTCAAATTATCCTCAGAAGAAAAATTTGGTGCTTTACCCACCATCCCGAGCCAATCAAACTTTCAAAAGGACCCATCCCTTGTCACAAACATTGAATTGACGACCCATATGGTTGTCAGAACAACTGTAGGGAATCAAGGTCTCCTAACCCCGCTCCTAAAAGAGAAAGTGGGAAGTCTCGATCGACTAAGACCAAACCCAAGTCTCGTGGCCCGAGGCTTCGGAGCATCGCCAAAAGGCAAAGAAGGCCTAAGACCGACGACACCACCGAGGCCAATCATCATCTACCCCGGTGACAACGGCGACACCGATAAATCACGCTGCCCTTGGTCCCAACTACTACTCCCGAAACAAACAACTCACCGGGTAGGGAGCGCCTTCCACAACGCCCAATGATGACATTAGCAAATCATGCCTTTGTCCGAGAGCACACCGATCGATCCCAAAGACTCGAGGGAACCAATGATAAGGTTTTAAAAGGTACCTTTTGAGGGTCGTTAAGCCCTTATTTGATCACTTTTGTATCCGTTATTGCTTAATATCGCTCCTTTTCACTTTTAGGTCTCTTGAAGGCAAAATGATGGAATGGCACTTATTTGGACGAAAAGGCGAATATACGAAGAAAATGGCCAAAGTCGAATCGAGACACTCAAAGTCATTGAAACATACGCGATCACGCTGTGTTAATTATGACGCCGCTTGAGGATTTTTGTGACGACGTGCCAAAACTCCTATTTTCGCGACGACGCTGGGTTATAAAAGAGTAGGTCGTCGCAACCTCGACGCCTAGATGTAATCCGACGGCGCTGAAGTCAAGAGGACGGCACACAAGCATAGGTGACGCCACGCAAGTCTAATTCGCCAAGACGAAACCCTAATGATGGCGACACGACGGCCACAAAACATAAGGTGACGCCGATATGTAATATTATATATAGAACCGAATTTTTCAAGATTTAGAGTGTAGTCTTTGAGTAAAAACCTAAACCGAACCAAGGTCAGTTTTGTACAAGATTTTAGGTTCCAAACCCTATCTTACACCAAGATAAGTGTTTTACTTCATTAATACAATTATGTCTTTGATTATTTGTGTGTATGCTTGCATGTTCTCCATGTCCTATTAATTTACTTGTGTGTTTGCTTAGGAATATGAAACTTAATTATTGAATATTGATTGGTTTTTCTCATCTTAGTTGATTAATGATCTAGTAATGCGATAGGTCATTCGTTGTGTACTTAATGCTTGATTAAATCTTTGTGAACCTTAGAATATGACCTTGAGTAGTTGTAAGCTAAACCATCCAAATAGTGCCTTAGAGTAAGAGTTTATTATCCCTAGTGGGTTTTGTAGACGAGACCCTTTGGTAAGTTCAAAGAGTTGGGAGAAACGACACCCTACAACTTTAGACACACAACGCAACTAGGAATAAGGACGACAATTCAACCACCAATAGAGATAATTAAGGAGTAGTAAACCTAAGTAAACACATCTTTAAACTATCATACGAGCACACAATAATTAGACATAGACTATATACACCTTAGATTAGATAATTAGATAAGTAGAGTAATCCAGCAATACCAACCCCCAAATTCAAACCCCGAGATTCAGACCTTCCATTTCATAAAATAAAAAAATACAAAACAATCTTCCTCAACCCCAACCTTAGCGTAGTAACTTCTCACTAGCATTCCTATTCCCTAGAGAACGATATCAATACCCGTGGCTTACCCTAATACTACACTACAACGATTAGGTTCAACGCCTAGGTGTTGAAAAACTTGCTCGATTAAAAGGAAGTTCCTTCGACTCGAACGACGCGTGTAGCGTTATCAACCAAACAACCTACCGATAGGGATATCACTGCCATCGACTGCTAAAGGCACCGGAAAACCCATCGTCTCAGGGTCTATGGGGACAAAGACTGAGGAAAGGAACAACCCACCGATATGGAACCCAAAACCAACTCGACTCCGCAGAAGGCACTGAAACTCCCACCAGGTCTCGAGGGTCAAAGGGACAAAGACTCAAAGGGATTAATACCACCACGATATGGAACCCATCACCAACCCCTTGTTGATCTGTTGTCGATGTTAGTGGGATACTATTTTATGAAGATGAGCTTTACGACAAAGGATGATGAAATTTTATCGCTAGGGAAGAAGTGGACCGAGGTTCAATCAACAAGAACCTCACCGATCCAAAGGAGCATATCAATCCCCATTTCAACCTCAAGATAATGCTTCGCCTCATCCAAATGATGAATTCAAGCTGACAATGTTCTTCCACTAATCTAAAGATAGTTGGTTCAATGGATCACCAAAGCTTCAAGGAAATTATACCGGTCACGTAAACATTGGGAACAACATATCGAGGTCGGTAAGTTATGCATCCGAAGGTCGAGGTCCAAGCCTTAGATGAAAATGTTCATGAGCATGTGGACTGATGTATGACAATATTCACAGATCGATGAAAATTTCTAAATTCTTCAGACACCTTCAGTGTTGGCACAAAGGTAGATGAAATCAGTGAATCACAAAGAAGACCCAACGCCAACTCTAAAGTGTCGAGGCTACCGAGGCGCATTTGAAACAATCCTCCAAATTTCACCGAATCGATCGAACGCTCAAATAAGCAAATGTTCTGTGGTCTTCATTCTTCACCAGCCTCTCAAGTTACATTGAGCTCTGAACACTCGGGATGGCTTCGCTGGCTCTGTGCATCTACTTCCTTGGCCTCGAATCTGGGCCGCGATGACCGCTTGAAGTGTCTCAAAGCACTTGAAAGCTAAGGTCATCGGCATTCAAACAGTATCCTTCGATATAAAGGCCATGATCACCAAATTTATCAGCCTTCATGGTCAAGTCACCCCTCAAAGACCAACACTAACTCTTGCCTCACCGACATCTCCGACAACAGCTGAGGGGAGAATATCAAGAAACCCTCTTCACACCGAGGGGAGCCAACACCATCAAGATCAGTAGCACCAATATCATCATCACCACCATCCCACTGCACTCTATCTCATCAAGACCACCAACAACATCAACAACAACAACACTAATAATACACCACCCATCATGACAACAACACCACCCCGGTTGCATCATCTTCCTCGTGCCAGACAAAGGAAAAGGCATAATGACAACCATCGAGCCCGAGAAGATTCCCTACAAAATCGGATGACATCAATACCTTCTCACACCTCAACAGCCTAACTAAATATCTTGCTAAAGAAGAAAGGAGATTGAAACAAGTCGAGGACGATAAGTAAGGAAGCACCGTTCAAGTGATTGTCAAGAAGTCGAGAATGTGGGAATTGATCCAAAGAAGCTTGAAAAGTGGTCAGCAGACAGAGGTTCAAGGATGCTCAAAAGAAAATGGTCAAATAAAAAGCGCTTGAAGAAAAGAACAAAAGAACGGCACCATCGTGAAAGCAAGAATTGACCATTATAATTGACAATGACAAGCGTAAGACCGCCCGAGAAGATCATCGATGTCAAAATCATCCCTGTGTCTAAACCATCGCAATGAACGCTCTGTGGGGATGATAAAGGCATTTCGAGGTTCATGATCCCTAAAATTCACCGATTAGATCATCGAACTCATGAACTCGTCCAATAATAGAAAAGAAGCAAATGCTAAGGTTGAGGAGTCGATGAAGATGCTCAGAAGAGGCATGAAAGATCGAGAGATACACCAAGACAATCGGGAATTCACCGCTTTAACCGCACTACAAGGATCTCAACCACAATCATCATTGTGGTAAAAAGAGGGTTGAGTTCCACCGAGATAAAAGTGTCCGACTCGAATGCAACAGGAACCGCCAAGGTGTTAAGTTCGTGAACTGCTTAGTGATAGAAAAGCCTTAAAGAGGGCTATTCCACATTGATGTTCATGGAAACCCAAAGATTTCAAAGATGGAGTGATATTGATCAGCCGGTGCGGCGCAATGTCGAGCTACATACCAAAGGGCCTCTCGATCCAAACCCCAACAAACATCGTGTTCGCCAAGACCGAATGCCAAGATAAGAGAGCATCCCGACAAAGAAACACCCTAAAAAGAAACCTAAGCTTGAAGCATCGGGGATCCATCTCAATCGACATCATTTTGATTTATCTTTGTACTAGTGATAGAACCATGTAATGTAATCAATAAAAGATGTATGTTTTGTTAAAATACTCATTGTTCCTTAATGTATTCATTAGTACATTCAAGTGAAGAAGTAAGCCATTTGCTCACTTACATCGATCAAACACTTAGGCTATTCAGATATCCAAATAGGGGAAACTGCTGGTTCAAGAATACCCAAACCCCTTAATCTAGGATTTGAATAGAAAATAGCCCAAGTATTTAGTTCGTTAAACACTAACAGTCACCGAGTGCATAGTCTCTCGAGTCATCTTCGTGATACTCAAGATGAGGCTAAGAAGAAGTCTCTACTCAAGAAGGCGGAACTTAAAGCGGTGAAGACCGAGTCAAGAAGAAGATGATGGATTCGTGACAATCAGATTTTCAGTCATATTTCAAACATTATTCATGCTTCATCATTTATCGCTTATCGAACTGGTTTACGAGCATCAAATTCACGTAACCGTAATGGTTTAGTCCGTGAATTCATGATCATATCATCGAAGACATTTCACATAGACTAGGTTTAGTCTACATTTCATTGGCATCATTATCATCACGTTAGTTCATTCATGATTTTGCATTTCACAATAAACGCTGTAATTTTCATATTAAATAAACGCTATCGCTGTAATTAATTATTTTGAACAATTGATCCGATACTTCCAAAAAAATTTCCTACATATTTTTATACTTACATTTAGTTTATAAAAATAATATTATGAGTTTACCCAGTGTTTTAAATTTATTTGGTATATAAATTGTTAAATTTACATTATTACGACGTTTTTCTTAAAAGCTACACGATAATTATTATATCACTCAAATTTTGCAAGAAAAGTATTTTTACAATTTTTATGACTATTTCAATAACATTTTCTAAGTTTACACTTTTTATTTTTCAAGTTTTATATAAACACTATTAGTACGCGTTCTAATATTTACACGCATGCAATACTTACCCAATACCCTCACCACCTTTACCAATACCCTAAATACCTATGCACTATCAAATTTACTCACTTTCCCTCTCATTTATGTATAAAATCAACCTCCTCATTTTATTATGCAAAACATATCTTAAATATCTCAATTAATATGTATTTAAACTCAAAAGTCTTACACTATCTAGCTAGATATCAAATCTTCACATTTTTTTCTTTTTCTTTCTCCTTTACCTCACGCCACCATCAACTTCACCAATCCTCCCTTACTCCTCATTAATGTTATTGTCCAAATGTTCCTTGACTTTTCACAAATATCTTACATATCTAATACTTACAATATTTTATACTTACTACACATAGATGATAATATCTTATAGTGTAAAGAGAAAAGCTCTTTTCTCTTCTTCCTCCATAACCGGTTATAGCAAAGATCAAGCAAGGAAATCTTTTTTTTCTTCAAGTCAAGTTCATTACAATCTAGTTACACTCTTAGTTTAGGTTTTGAAATAAAACCTAGGGTGTTTAAGATTAAACCTTTGTCCATAAACCTCATCATATCACTAGTAAGCATTCATATTCATATTTTTATTTCACATTCATTTTTATGGTCATATCATTTTATTTGAGAAACATGCAAGTTATGTGATGTTATACCACTTTTAAGGTTTTTATGTTAAATATATATAATCCATCCTATAATTACTCCTTGTTATGTATTAGTTTTGGTGATGTCTAGGAACCCATGACACCCTAAGAAGGTGTATGGTAGGATTAGAATAGCTTCGAGTTGTTTTGAATGAGTTAGAATAGGTTTGCGAGAAAACTCATTTCGACACGCTTTGAAAAGGGTCTGTTTTAAAATTAAATTCTGGAAAATCCGGACAGGGTATAATATTTTGGGCTAGATATTTAGAAAATACACTTTAAACGAAACCGTACGTCATTGAACGGATTAAACGGAGTTATAACGAAGAAGTTATGAATTTTCAAGTTGAGCGTCAAAAACTATAAATTTCGAAATTTCAAAGATGAAATGTCACTCTTACGAGTCAAAATGAGTCTTAAGCTTTATAAATTGTGTCGAATTATCAAAAATATATTAGTATACTTTGACACGAATCTAAGGATGTAGAAAACGAGAAAACGGACTTGTAACGATTAAATTACACGCGATAAACCAAGTTGTCAGAACTTTATTCTATTAGCAAAATTAATATATTCTCTATTAAAAACATACTACGGCAACTAAAGGACCATGTTGGCGGACGCTTTTAACATTGATGTAGTACTTTTCATAACGTGATGTCTTCTAGTAAAGTAAGTTCGCCTAGCCTATTTTCCAAAATGTCCAACCGCTTGTCAAGCGGAGTTGTAACGTAATAAAATACTATCACTTAAACTTTGCGTAAAACCACTCTTAAACTATATTTTGAACACAAGTACCATACTTAACCTATTTTCTCCATGATCGAGACCTCTAGGATGAAAACTTAAACACTAAAACTTTGAGATTATGATACTAACTTCCCAAAACCGCTGAGTTTGTTTCAAACGACGCGGCACCATTTTGCGACTAGATTTTCGAGGCCATTTTAGTCACTTTCACGAATTTTCCAACGACATTATTTTATGACTTAAAAGTTATAATTTCATAATAAATCATTAAGAAACTATTGTAGGATGACATTTTGACGTAAATACCGCAGTAATTTAAGAATGGTCAAGACGCCAAAAGGAGTATTTTTCTATCTAAGAGTATTATTTTCAAAATTCACAAGTGGTATAAATAACATACGAATTGTATGCATAACATTACATCATAACTCATTACGATCATATCATTCATAATAGGTCATTTTCGAGATTCACGCTACATTTCAAAGGTATCCACTTTTGTCATCGTAATCATTGCAACAAAGTGAGTTCATAGCCCCACTTTCTATTACTTATTTGTTTTACAAACTCGGGGAGATACATGCTCAACTATTTTTAATCGAACACAAATGCTTTGAACTCATATGCTATATCCAAATGTTTTATTGTCACTAAGTAATCAATTGCCATGTTTGAAGTCCCTACATCATGCACCATTAGTCACTTATGAGCGAGCGCCAATATTGTGAATAGCCTATTGAATTAACACCCTGCTCTTATCGACCCGCTAGGAAATCGAACGCACTATATTTGAATCATTAAGGTAAATTGGCAAGTTTACCTATTAGGGTCATGATGAAACGATGATTACCAATTTTATTGTGCGATGTTTACGCTTTGGTTGTCATGAACTTAGTGAAATAAATGTCGCTTTGTTTTCAACGATGAGCGTGAATCAATTTAACTCACACTACGATATTGTGTTCAAACGAACTAATTAAACCTATGGATTTCACTCAACCTTGTGTTGATCTGCTTTAAGCATGTTTTATCTCGTGTATCTAAGGCATTCACTTCATGGCATGCATAAGGACTTATCATAGAGTCGTGGTGACGACGCTCTCATGGATTTATGCACTTTAAAACATCGCTTGAATTGTAACAAACTTATTTCCGCACCGCTGATTTTCATTCAGACCTACACTTTGTAAACTCGATTGTTTTATCAAATCAAACGATGTGTTTTCCAAACGACACTTTAGGTCGCTCAATATATCTCAGAATCGTGATGCTATGACAATAATCCTCAGAATTCCATTCCACGCAAAATGTGTAATTAGGCTGATGATTCAAATGAGTGATGACAATAACTCATCGAATCCTCAAGACTCCTCTCCAACTCTTACATCAAGACAAACCAAAGAAGATCAAGGATGTAAAGACTAAGAATGAGCTGACAAGGCGGATAAGTTTGAATCGATAAGACGAAGTCCTTATCAACCAAAGTCAACTTTCCCTAATGGCAAAGATCGTGCTCGTTGTCATCACCGAACTTAGGAAAGTAGTCTTGTCTCTTACCTAGAATAGTCTTTGTAAACAGAGACAAAATACATCAAGATTTTTGTCTTCAGATGATTTTAGTTTGTCACTTAGGAAAGAGTCAAAAATCATACATGTATAAATAGCATAAGAGATGGAGTGAAAATATTACGCCAGAATGTAAAACACACACACGCAGTTTCATCTTTTCACCTCCAAACATGCCTTTATCCCCGAGATAGCTCAGCTGGTTCTAAGAGTTGTGCTCGACTTAGCCCGAGCTTAGAGAGAGTCACAAAACTTTGTTATTTCAATCCTGGGCATCGCTCAAGTACTGGGTAACGATTCTTTTGATTAATTTCTAATAAAGAATATGATGTTGAAAATTACTTTGTGTGTTTTACTTACTTTAATTTCAATCATTGTTCATCGTTAAATTGTTTTAAGTACTTAATTATTTTTAAACGAGCAGTGAATGTGGAACAACACAACTAAACCGTAATTAACTAACTAACTAACTAACTAATCAGAAGAGAAGAATGACGGACATAATGTATTTATATAGTCAAGAGATATCGCTCCAAAGCTACGACGATGATTCGTTTTCTTAACCTTCTTCACGATGTGCTTCACCGTGAAGTCGGTCCTAATATCATGGAGAAAATCGAATATCCTAACAGTTTAAACATTATGAAAACATTAGCGGTTGGACAATTACTATTATAGTGTTTAGAATTGACCGCAGTTAGGATCACGACACACAATCCTCAGATGTTTTGCCTTTTTCAACCAACACATCGCAAAGCCTCCAATAGGTCACCCTAATTGATTGTCCATCGTGACATAACACAATGCAAAACATGTGTTAGACATATTTGATTAGTTGGACCAACAATACACAATTAAACATACCTTTGATTGGCAATATAGAAATCAAGATTTCTAGAACCCTTTTCCGATAAGTTAACCTGCCAACGTTGCTGATGTAACCTACAACATCTGTACAATGTACCATAGTAAGAATAGTATGTATAATGTCAATATCAAAACTAAATATTCTAGCAAAATGTCTTTACCAATCAGAAATTTATTGTTGGTTGGTTCAACGCTCTCAAAAAGGACTAATTGAAATGGATGTATGACAAAACCATCTGCCTTGATCACAGCTTTCCTTACCTTTGTGGACCCATCAAATTCAATCATGTACTCGAGCATCTTTGATTACCTTATACTCTTCCTTATTTTGTATCACTAAGAAATCTTTATGAAGTAAATCATGCCATTGTGTAACTTGCTCTACAAAATTATGAAAACCGCAATTTTGAGGTGCAATGCATAATATTACCCGCAAAAGGAAAAGGCTATTTAGTGAATCGATTTGACAAAAGCATATTTCATTTAACAATTTTTATAACTTCGCAGGAAAACAAAGCGCGCTATACTTGCTATCGCACACACCGAAATCCATACTCAAATAACGTCCGGCTATGTATAGATATTAAAAGATTGTAGTTTTGACCCTCTAAAATATGTATTTCACATTTTTGACCCTTTCGACAAATGTGTTCAAGTTCCGTCTATGTACACATTGTATATTTATACTCCCCCAGTCCCATATTAAATGTTAAGTTTGAATTTTCTAAGTTTTTCTTTCTTAACTTTGACCTTAAATATTTTTGTTGTGTTATATAATATTTGATGCAAAATATATGAATATATTGAGTTTTAAATGTATTTTCACTACGTATTATTTTTATCTAATACTATATAACACAAGCAAAAATATTTAAGGTTAAAGTCAGAAAAGAGAATACTTGAAAAGTCAATCCTGACATTTAATACTTTATATACATAAATACAATACAATCATCTATACATGTACTTCTACACTCGTACACAAAAAACCAATACATTAAAACCAAAAAACCAAAAAACCAAAAACCAAATATAAGTCTGTTTATTACATTAAGACAGACACTTTAACCTATTCCCACCCCAATGGAAATTCAATTTACTTTTTAACGATCCTTAAAAAGACATTTTCCTTCGTTTTAACTTTTTTCGACTTCCATTTAAATTCCACTTCCACACTCTTGTTTCGCTTATTTACCCCACAATCCCCACAACAAAAAAACACATACATACACACCGTTCATACATACATTGCAACACTCTGGGACTGCAGTCAAACCATTGTTAGGAAAAGTAAAACAAACTTGCACACAAACAAAATTATTATTTGTCATCGTTATGCACAAATACTTTGCTAGTTTAGAAGTAGATAAACAAAGCTTCAAAGTATGGGTGAACATCGGGTCAAATCCGGACCGAATCGAAAAAATTCAAATTAGACCGAGACCGATTTAGCCCAAACCCACGAAACCGAGGACCGGATCGAATGTGTTTGGTCCGGTCCGAGTCGATTCGGCTCTTTAATCGGTCCGGTCCGAGAAGATAAAATGGTCGGTTGTATGTAAATCCGGATCGGACCGAAGCAAACATGAGTAGAAAGTATGATCAAGACCGACTAAAATAGGTTCATCCGGTTGTCAATCCATTCAATCCATGGTCCATTATTTAGTTAATAAATTTTGTAAACAAACAATTTATGAATTTGTTTCTTTTTCTTTTTGAGAAGTCGTCTTCTTCCTCTCATATATCTAGCCAAAAAAAATAATAATAAAAAATAATGAATATCACACATACACACATCACAAACACAAACAAAAAAAAAACCATAAGAAAAAGAAAAAAAACGAATATGTTTCGCTGTGAGCGCCAAGTTCTTACCAATACAAGCGCCGATGTCATTGTCAGGTCATATGCAATCATTGAATCAAAGCTCATGAACGTTTTACAAGATGGCGTGTACACTGCGCTCTAAAAGTGTATTTCAAAGGTGGTAGAATGATCTAAACCTTTTGATTAAGTCATGTTCAAATGTTCAATCATACTCGAATCTTCCAACAAGCCAAAATTGACATACTCCTACACAGTCGTACAATTATTGATCAATCAATCACTAAAACATCAAAAAGAAAATTAAAAAATAAATAAATAGTGCACAATGGATTCACCTGAGCCAAAGCATGCCCAACGGTCCCCTCACTACAAACGTCCTTGGGTCCCACCTTCCTCCAATATTCCCGTGTTCCTCCTTCCTTCCGTACACTACCCCAACCAACAACTCACACCTCACAGTACTATTCATTCACCCCAATCACCAACACTCACACACACTACCACCACCACAACTTACCATACCACGCATCACACCATATAACTCCTCCCCTACTATAAATACCATCCTCTTCCACATTCTTCACACACACACCCCTGCAACAACCGTAACAGAGTAACAACTAAACTGTAACAGAAGAATGACGGACATAGTCACATAACAGACGATATAGCTGAAGAGATATCGTTCCAAAGCTACGACGATGATCTTCGTCTTCTTCTTAACCTTCTTCACGATGTGCTTCATCGTGAAGTCGGTCCGAATATCATGGAGAAAATCGAACATACATATACTCGTTGTTTTCGCGCTATTCGTTATCATCGTTATGATGATTTTTGTGCTGAAATCATTATTGTAGTGTTTAATTGATGTATATACGATTATTTATATAGACTACTTATTCGGTTCATATTTTCGCTGTTTTCGCGTTATTCGTTATGAACTTATTAAGCTGCTTTTGTAATTGTTGCTCTGTTATTTTTGTTACAAAGTGATGTTTATAGTGTTAACTTGAGTTATTTACGATTTTATGTAAGTTACGGTATCTGTGCTTAATGCTTGTTAAAAAAAAAATATAGTTGATAGATGTACGATTTGTATACGCTTTGCTGATTGAATTTTTTTTTGTTGTTGTTTTCGCGTTAGCTGTTATCGTCAATTTGAATGTTCACGTTATTAAGCTGTTTTGCTGTATGCTGATATGTAATTGCATGCTGAAATGATGTTAATAGTGTTTATTGATGTATAGATGATTATTTACATATTATACTTTATTACATCATCTATCGTTGTTATTTTCGTTGTTTTTGCACTAATGGTTATGGTAGACTTGATATGATCGTTATTTAGCTGTTTTAATACGAGTTGCTCTGTGATTATTGTCCTCTATTACATCATGTATCGTTGCTTTCACGCGTTGATTCTTGTAGTCGAGTTGAATGTTATTGTTATCAAGCTGTTTTGGTACGTGCTGTGTGTTTTTTGTGCTGAAATGATGATTTTAATGTTCTACTGATGTATAAACGATTATTTACGTATATTACATCATCTATCATTGTTATTCTCATTTTGTTTTCACTAATAGTTATCGTCGGTTTTGAATGTTACCGTTATGAAGTTGTTTTGATACGTGCTGTTCTGTGATTTTTGCAACGAAATGATGTCTATAGTGTTTAATTGATGTATAGATGATTATCTACAAGTTATGATCTCTATGATTAATGTTTATTTACAATTTAGTTGATATGTGTATTAATACAATTGTTTTTTCACGTTGATAGATTATAATGATTTTGAATGTTAGCATTAGCAAGCTGTTTTAATTCGTGTTGCTCTGTGAATGTTGTGATGTAATGATGTTTATAGTGTTTAATTAATCTATAGATGGAAGTTATGATGTCTATGATTAATGTTCGTGCAAGCAACTTAGCTGATAAATGTACTATATACGCCTTGCATTATTGATTGTTATACTCGTTGTTTTCGCGTTACTTGTTATCGTCATTTTGAATGCTAACATTATTAAGATGGTTTGATGTATGTTGATATGTGATTGCATGCTGAAATGATGTTTATAGTGTTTAATTGATGATTATTTTTAAGTCATGATGTCTGTTATTAGTGTTCATTTAGGCAATTTAGTTTTTATGTGCAATGAACACTAATAACAGACATCATGACTTAAAAACACTATAAACATCATTTCAGCATGATGTCTGTTGATTGTGTGGATTCATTGTCTGTTGATATGTGATTGCATCCTATTAAATTCCTAATTACTTGTTTAATCAGATTGAGATATTACTTTTTATGAAACTATATACTGTTATCGTACTTGAGGTCATTTGTTATTTGGATATTTTTCAAATTATCAAGTAATTAGGAATTTAATAGGATGTTCAAAAGAGAGAATGTGATCATTGTGTATTAACTTGAGAACTGAAGTAGAATACATGACTTTGTATTTATAATAATGTAAGTCAAACAGAACACGTGAAAGGGATAGATGAAAGTCAACTGTATATAGAGTTGACTACTGTAACTGCTGTAACAGCGAACTGTTTAGCAATTTGTATAAGAAAAGCTACACGTCTAGCATTGTAGATACACCTCTTAGAAGGAGCAGAAGGGTAATGATACCATAAAGTGATTCAATAGGAAGTTAGAGAGTTGTGCTGGATACATTAGGATTTAGGCTGTTGACTTTGAAAGTCAAACACTTTGTAGCTGCGCAAAATGTGTCAAAGCTTTTGGAATATTAACTTGGTGGTGGCATCTGACAAGCAATGTGGCATTGAATGATTTGGATCTAATATAGCAGAAGGTTATTCAGGATTAAAAATGAATATATGCATTTGGAACTGGTGTGCAGAATGTTGTTTTAAAGCTAAAGGAACCTCAGGTGTTAGTTAGTTGTGTATTTTATGGTATATCAGTTTGTATCTAGATTTGAGAATGAGTATGCATGTACTATATAGGCTATAGCTTTATTTGGTATGTTAATGTGCTTTGTCTACCAACTGGTTTGTGATTTGTCATTGGATTCTGAAAAGAAAACTGTAAATATCTTGTTTATTGATAATTCACCTTTTGACCAAAAAAATAGGAGGTTAGGGAGAGTAAATGTGATCTCAATGCATTAAGTAGAATACATGACCTTGTATTTATAGTTATGCAAGTCAAAAGGATACATGGAAGTCTACTATGTACAGCTACTACCGTAATCGCTGTCCTCAAAGCTGCTGATGCGGCATAGCTCTATTTGCGTATGTCTAATGTTGATACAATTTAGGTAGTGAATGGTAGTTGAACTGACTAGTTGTAATACAGCTACTACTGTATATAATATATGCGTCTTAAAGAGTGTTGATCTTTATCTGGATATCAAAAACCCTGTTTCGGGTAAATTTGGCAATGTTAACTAGAAGTCACAAATTGATTGGACAAAGTTTGTGATGTTGTGCACTTGTTTTGTAACTTATAGATATTCTGTTTAAGTAACCGAATACTAATGATGACTAGAATATTGATTTAGAAGTTAATTTGTGATTGAATTGTAGAGTGCATGTCTGATAAGAGCAGCTGGGATTGAGAGCACTGCAGAGTTTCTGGAGAAGCAATTGGCTTCCGAGTTATCAAAAATGACACTAGAAAAAGCATTGAAGCTTGCTAGAGCTTTTAGTCATTTTCTTAGCTTAATGGGTATTGCTGAAACTCATCACAGGTAATTTTACATCCAGGCTTGGTGTAGTTACCGCTTATATCAGCTTGTATAACTGACCTTAAAGATTGCACTGACTAATATTGGCTGTAAAAAAATGGTTTATATAGACTAATAAAGGATATGACCGGATATATATTGGAATTTCATAGCTGGACTTACCTAAATGCTTACCCATGGTTTTCCTCATACAGTGAATAAGTGTGTATGTAGCAAGCAGTACCACGCTTCCTTTGTGGTTTAAGTAAATTTAACATTTTTCTTGAAGGTCTCATAAGGCAAAGAACATGCAAGCCTCAAAATCTTGTGATGATACTTTTAATCAGCTGATCCAAAGTGGCCTTTCTCCTGATGTGCTTTATGATACTGTATGCAACCAGGTAAGGTTTATGGCATCTTTTGCATCTCTTTTTGTCTCAAATTCAATTTTGCATAAAGTGGCATAAAGTGTTATAAGATGTTCGACCCTGCAATTTTAAATATAAAGTTTGTGATTTCCTTGCAGGCAGTTGAGATAGTCCTCACTGCACATCCCACACAGATTAACAGACGCACTCTTCAATATAAACACATTAGGATTTCTGTAAGTTGTTTAATATTCGTTATAGATTAGTTGTTGGTTTATCATCAATATAAGTAACTTGACTAAAATTTTTCATTTTTGCAGCATCTATTGGAAGTTAATGACCGAAAGGATCTCACACAGGAAGATCAAGATAGTCTAATAGAAGATCTGGTGCTCTCTTGTAGATTCTGTTGAGTAGAAGCAATAATTTCTGGGTTACTTTGTGATTAATTAATATTGTATATTGTAGGTGAGAGAGATAACTTCCATATGGCAGACAGATGAACTTAGACCCCACAAGCCTACACCAGTAGACGAGGCTAGAGCCGGTAATTTCCTTCCAGAGATAGATATGATAAAATTCATATCCTGATCCTTTTGAAGCAAATGAAATTACTTATTCTTTATATGAAACCAGGACTGAATTATGTTGAGCAGTCCCTATGGAAAGCCATACCCCATTACTTACGTCGTCTCAGCAATGCTCTAAAAAAGGTTATATTTTCTCGAGTTACATCCGTAGTTCAAATGGTGCAAGCTTCCTATGTTCATGTCTAGATTATGCTCTCAAAATTTCTTATCTTTTTTAATATATACTCTTTTTTCTTTCAGCATACTGGGAGACCACTTCCTTTGACATGTACACCAGTAAGATTTGGATCTTGGATGGGGGGTGATAGAGATGGAAATCCTAATGTCACTGCAAAGGTAAGGTTTCAAAGTTCCACTCTTTTAAGTGAGGTCTTATTTAGCTCCATATGTGTTATGGTGTATGAAGGAGCTTTCGATGATAATAACAGTTATTCTAATCATTGAAGTATTTAACTTAAGTTCGTTGGCACAAATCGTATACTAAAAGGCCCATTTATCAATAACACACAAATCATAGCCGGGCTCATGCTCAACCATTAGAAAATATGTATAATAAAAATTGATCAGATAATTTACTGATGTTATACTTTTTGTACCCATGTGCTTACCAAAATAGTAAGGGCACAAGCAAGATCAGCCCCTTAAAATTAAGAGCAGTTCTATGATAGAATGTGAATTGTGCTAATTTGTAATTGTCTTGTTCCTCTGTAATTTACATTCATTTTTTAGTCAAGAATTGAACTACACACTTCAGCATCTCCATGATTCTACATTCACATGATTGCATTCAAAGTTTGCTTCGAAGGTCTATAAGAAAAGGAAAAAAAATACAGTACTTGAGTTCTTTGGCAATATGCTGTAGACACTCACTGTATAGATGTTTCCTACTGACTGTCTATCTTTTGAATTCTGCTTTGGCCTGAGTTTAGATTTTTAATCTAATCTTTGCCAAAAAGAAAAAATATTTCTTACAAAGTGAGTAGATCTTTCACATTATTCTGCATTTCCGAGCCAATCTAATAGAATGACTTGTATTAATATTGCAGGTAACAAGAGATGTATCTCTTCTATCAAGGTGGATGGCGATTGATCTTTACATGCGGGAAGTTGACAACCTCAGATTCGAACTTTCTATGAACCACTGTAGCCCTGGCCTGTCAAGTTTGGCACAAGATATCATTGATAAAAGTATGTTCATGTTTTCTAGGACTGTACCATATGAGAGCATTTCTTGTCAGTTCATTAACGACAACCTGAGTTGGAATCATTAGTTTCTGCTTTAGCGCACCAAACTAAATTTATGTTTCCTTGTTCTTTCAGAAAATTTTGAAGAGAATCGACGCATGAGTTGGAGCTACATGCCAAAGCATCAAAGCTATTTTATTCATGGCCTGCCTACACAACTTCCTGCTCAAGCTGAAGTACCATCTTGTACAGGTTAAGCACTAGTCAATCATTCATTTTATTAGCATAATAAACACAAAATAAAGATCATTTGATTTAATTTGATGATATGATACTTTCATAGAATACAACGAAGTGGAATCTCATTATCCTCGACTAGATGTTCCTGGATCAGAGTACAAACCCCTGAAAAGCAAGGTAAAGGAATTTTCAGCATAGCTGATATTTTTTTCAACTCTTACTCCAACAATTATATTATAGTCTCGTGTACAAGATCAGGGTGTACTTTCACCCTCCTCTTTCTGCAAGTGAATTATATTTCTCAAAATTTCAGGATGAGCAGGCTAGTTCAAGCAAAAGTGATCTGAAAGTAGATGTAATTGAGACCCGATCTAATGCGAATGGTTCACAACCTCATACACCAAATTCTGAGACTATCAGTCCGAGTCAGCTAGCTCTGAGGAAAGTGTTTGCTGAATCACAAGTCGGAAAAGGCAGCTTCAAGAAGCTTCTTGAACCAAGTGTGCCTCAGAAATATGGGATTTCTCCTTATAGAATTGTCCTCGGGAAGGTAAAGAAAGACTTATATGATTGATGAGGGTATCTTAATCCCACTTTGAGGGTATCTTCTCTTAGTAATGTTTTTGTTTGGCCACTATTTGTGAAGACATTATAAAGCAACCGTTTTCCCTCGTGGTTTCAGCTAATTAACACTCATAGGCGGTGAGAGCAGCTTCTTGAAGATTCTCCTTTTGACCAGGATCTTGGTGAATACTATGACTCCGCAGATCAGCTATTGCAACCACTCATGCTGTGCTATGATTCTTTGGTATTATGCACGATATCCTATTGGTTTTAAACCCATGTCACCTTATTCTACCTAGGCCTATATGAAAAGAAAACGCTTGAAATAGGGAACAATATATCATCTAATTTTGATAGGCTAATGGATGACTCTAATTGTCACAGAAATCTTGTGGGTCGGGAATTCTAGCTGATGGACGGCTAGCTGATCTAATAAGAAGAGTTTCTGTCTTTGGGATGGTACTGATGAAGCTTGACCTCCGTCAGGTTTGTTCTGCTTTTTTATTTTATTTATTTTTTTTTTGGTAAAAGGGATGATACCCCGGCAATACATTACAGATACCAACACTATTATTGACACTTGTGAGGTGTAACAGGAATCCGGCAGACATTCAGAGACTCTTGATGCGATTACCGAGTATCTTGATATGGGCACATACAGTGAATGGGATGAAAAAACGAGAATAGATTTTCTAATAAAAGAGCTAAAGGGGAAGAGGCCTCTGATTCCACTATATATAGAGGTAAGTTCACTGGAATGATCAACTGATTCAGTTTTAATATACGTGTTAATTGTTTTGTAATTTTGCTGTATTATTTTGTGATCATGAATTCTTTTATTAGGTTTCTTCTGAAGTTAAGGAAGTCTTGGACACCTTCCGCTTCAGCTGAGCTGGTAGTGATTCTCTAGGCGCATATGTGATTTCCATGGCCTCAAGTGTATAGTACTCCTGGAAATTTCATTTACAAATATTTTCATCATATCTTCTTGGATTTAATTTCTTCACACATTTAATGAGCGTTTCCTACTTGGTGCTTCTTACATTACAGGCAAGTGATGTCCTTTCTGTGGAGCTTCTGCAGAAAGAAGCTCGTGCGCAGAAACATAATCGTTTTTCTGTTCGCGGGACACGAGGAAAATCATGTCTTGGTGGACCGTAAGGCTTCCTTTTTGTTCATCTATACACTTACTTTTGTAATTTGCCTCCCAGTAATATCTGACAATTTATTTATCATGTGTATATATATGTGTGTCATTGTGCTCATACATTTGGATCTTGCATCACTTATATAGATTGCGGGTGGTCCCTCTGTTTGAGACTGTAAAGGATCTGAGAGCAGCTGGTTCAGTGATACGGCAATTACTATCAATCAATTGGTATAGGGACCACATCATAAAGAATCACAATGGACACCAAGAGGTATGCCATTTGCACAATCTGTATGCACGTATCTTACAAGGTTTATACATGGTATGCTTTCTGCTTATATATTAACCTCTGCAGGTCATGGTTGGGTACTCTGATTCGGGTAAAGACGCTGGGCGTTTGCAGCCGCATGGGAACTTTACAAAGCCCAAGAGGATGTTGTAGCTGCTTGCAAAGAATATGGTATCAAAATTACTCTTTTCCACGGCCGTGGAGGAAGTATTGGCCGTGGTGGTGGTCCTACACATCTTGCTATTCAGTCCCAACCACCTGGTTCTGTCATGGTACTCATATTAAAAATTAATTGATTCTACTCATTAAACCCCATCACTCTTGACTCTTATACTAAACATGATGTATTTACAGGATTCACTTCGATCGACTGAGCAGGGAGAAATGGTTCAGGCCAAGTTTGGACTGCCAGGGTCCGCCAATGTGAGATCTACACAACTGCAGTGCTCCTCGCCACCCTTCGTCCCCCCAAACCACCCAGAGATGAAAACTGGCGGCATCTCATGGATGAGATCTCGAATCTGAGTTGCCAAAGTTATCGAAGCACTGTTTATGATAACCCAGAATTCGTTACTTACTTTAAAGAAGCTACTCCAGAAGCCGAGCTAGGACACCTAAACATCGGTAGCCGTCCCACTAGAAGAAGGCCTTCAGTAGGAATCCGTGATCTGCGGGCCATCCCATGGATGTTTGCATGGACACAAACACGATTTGTTCTTCCTGCTTGGCTTGGAGTTGGAGCTGGCTTAAAGGGTGTTTGTGAAAAAGGACATACTGAAGAACTAAAAGCAGCATATAGAGAGTGGCCTTTCTTTCAATCTACAGTAGACCTCATAGAAATGGTTTTGGGAAAAGCTGATATGTCGATTGTTAAACATTATGATGAGGTGCTGGTTGCTGAAAGTAGAAGGGGCCTTGGTGATGATCTCAGAAAGGAGTTTTTGTCAACTGAGAAATATGTGTTGGCGGTAACAGGACACGAGAAACTGTCCGAGAATAACAAGATTCTGAGGAAGTTGATTGAGAGTCGCCTTCCGATCTTAATTCTCTTAACATGTTGCAGGTTGAAATTTTGAAGAGGTTAAGAAGTGATCCTGAGAATCATAAACTGAGGGATGCATTGCTTATTACCATCAATGGCATTGCAGCTGGGATGAGGAACACCGGTTAATTACCCTCTATAAGTGAACCGTGCGGGTTTTGATACAGGCATCTGGAAATATGTTAGGCCTTGTATGGCTTGTAACTGAAAAGAATCATTAGCTAGTAATTGACAATTTTCTCTAATATTCCATAGGTACATATGACATATTAGCAGAATTTGTGGATTCTGTGCACTTATTAAATGTGCGGTACAAGTAAATGTGCTTCTAAGCATCACTTATAGTCTATCCATGGCATGGAATGTTCTGTTACAACTTGTTTCGTAGCATCAAAATAATGTAGTATTTGAGTCGCATCTTCAATCTAAATAGCATCTTCTATTAACAACTTGTTTCTTAGCATCAAAATAATGTAGTATTTGAGTCGCATCTTCAATCTAAATGGCATCTAATGCAAATGCTTCCTGTGTTTATTGATTATTCCATTCCAATATCTTGTACAATTAATTCCTAAAATCCAACTATAAATACACGAGCCTTTGTGTTAACTGATGCATCAAAGCCAGCAACTTAAGATAATTTGTGTTTTTATCACATTTCCAAGGAATCAATGGCGCCAATGAAGATGGAGAAACCCGTGAAAGAGACAGCAAACCTTCTGCTGCTAAATCTTGGCTCCAAAGCGGCCCCTAAGAAGCCCGCACAGCCTCGTGAACCTAGGAAGAAGGTAACATTATTAGCTCAACAGTTCCTTATAGACATTAATTGTTAGTACTGTTTTTCGCTCCTTTCTCTATATTAACTTGTGTATGTGTATGGTTTGATGATTTTGTAGTCATCAGGTGCAAGGAATGCAGCCACATCAAAGAAATAAGAACAGAGTTGACTAGCAGTGAAGCACTGAAGCCTGTTATGAATATGTAGTAGGCTTGTAATATTATTCTTATTTATGTCTTATGCAATGGGATAAATATGTACTAAAAAATTGCTTCCATAATGACATGCTTAAATTTTCTTGTATATTGTCACACATATTATATCACTAGTATTCATATAATCACAATCTATCATAATTATTAAATAAATGAATCTCTGTGTTGATAGTTGAAGCTTGAAACTATTGTTAATTGCTTCATTCTTGAGCATTAACAAATGATATGAAAGCTCACTTGGATAATAACAGCCTTGAGCCTTTGACCATTTGCTTCTTGGCTTGGACCCAGTAGGTACGGGTTTTGGGCTTGATCAATGATTAAAAGGTGTATTTGGTATACTATCCGGAATCACTAATGGCATGACTTTGATTAAATGAGTGTATGAGATTGGAGATATTAATTCCATTAGTTTTGTTTGGTATAAAAGTTTTGTGGTGGAAATAATAATAAATGTGAGCTTCACTGGAATGGTTAACAAAAGATACTTTTCTCGGTTTGCATCTATGATTACTAGAATCATAGTTTATCAATAAAACTCCAACCAAACATTTAAGGCTCATTTGGTTTGTAAATCGGTTTACGATTTGGATTTGGATTTAGATTTAGGGCCCGTTTGGTTTGTGTGGTTTTGAGAGGTTTTGGATTTAAAGCTTCAAATAAGTTGTTTGGTTGCAATTTTAGCATCTGAGTTTAGATTTTTAAACCAAATATAAAAGGACGTGAAAAAGGTTGCGGGTGTAAAAGGGTTTTATGACAATATGGCCAAAATATATTTTCATCCTCATCTTTTTTCTTTTTATCTCCTCACAATTAGTATAATTTTTTTTTTTTAATTCATATCTTAATATACAATATATTTTTAAATATTATTTTTCTTCTCCTACAATAAATTCAAATCTTAATCATAAACTCATTTACAAACCAAATAGGTCCTTAGATTTGAATTTAGATTTGGAATTGAATTTGGGTTTAAATTTAAAGAGAGAAATATATTATTATATAAAATAAACTTAATTTATAAACTAAATATTGCTTAAAAAAACATTTATTTGAAAAAAAAAAGTGAATAATAAATAAAAGAAAGCCTTTACCAAAGTTTGTGGCTAAGATTTCAAAAGTACAATTTGTGTCACATAAATATTAAATGATAGATCAAATCCTACCTTTTTGTAATGGAATTAATTTCTTCATTTGACACCCTTATCCGATACCAAAATTTCAAACCAAACTAGTTTTTTTTAGTTTTTATTCTAATCCAACAGTGTAATCCCCTCACACCAAACGCACCCTTAATATAACTATGATTGTCATTACTTGAGTCCTATACCACCTCAACCAAACGCCTCCTAAATACTCTTTTGATAAAAATTCAACTTTTTTTTTTCTTCTCGAAATGGTAATATCCGGGTCAAGTCTACTGTACCTCATACTCCACGACCCAAGTCTTCAAAGACTATGTAGTAATATATTTCTAGAGAAAAAAAAAGTTTGACTATTAATTGTTTGATTAACATTTTCTATATGAACAAAATTGACTGAGTTAGCTAACAACACAAATAAATATGTTCAGCTTTTAGACGCATATATATTATAGCAATCATAATTCATACTGTATTCAATTCTTTCATTCGAGGGTTACAAAATATGGGACAGAAGATGGCTATGGTTGTTTTAATCTTGATTTGTGGTGTTTTACTCGTTTCATCAGGTTAGTGCAAACATTCATACGTATTTAGTTATTACATAGTACATACGTTGTTAGACACTCATTGATAACATTCTTATGTGTTAAACAGACGAGGCCCAGCCTCCACATTTTCGAACAGCACATGGGAATCAACCACATCCACCACCAAAGTATGCGGATTCACCATCGCCACCTACAACCCATACACCTTCAAAAGGATCACAACATAACCAGGCCTGTAATGCTGGCATAAATGGTAATTGTAAAAGAAAGTGTACACTTTACTCTAGAAGTTGTAGGAGCTGATAAAGTTTTAATTCCTATGTCAGTATAAAATCCTCATTTGGTTCTGGATGTACTCGTTGTAATCATCACATACTATTATTGCTTCATTTTGACATCTCAAAATAGAGACTAAATATGCTTCAAGAACTATCTTACTACTCCGTATTAGATTACGAAATAACTATATATCTTCCCGCTAGCTATATGTATTCAATAGGTTTCTACGTGTACAAAGAATGTAATAACCGTACCATTTACGGATGGTTAAAATGGGCTAATTTTTTGCTAGCCAACTTTAGCATAATTTCAGGCACAAGGTGACGTACGTCTTGATGGTGCTCTACTGCTCTTGCTTGTTTGGCAAGAGCTTCTCGACATCCAGCAAGATAATTCCTAAATATGCAACTCTTAAACAGATTATTAGAATTTACAAGCTAGATGGGTGTGGTACTTATTTTGTAACATAGATTCATTATCTTCATATGACATCTCAACAGAGTGCACAATATAATTGCTTCAAGAACTATATACTATTTATTAGATTATTAGAAGAATATAACTATAAATTAGCTCTATGTATATTCAGAAGGTAGTAAAAGACGACTTTAGCATGAATTCATCTTCTTTTACAAAACAAGCAAATCAAATCGATCATAACAAAGATGTCTGCTTATTCGTATCCATGTTACGATTTTAGAAGACCGGTTATAAATCGACCAAGTCCGGTCTCTCCCCCGTACCTTACACTCCAAGACTAGATGTGGGATTGTGGTCCCTCTATTCCACCGTATCAGCTCTTCCACACAAAAAGAGTATATCCCCACCACCTACCCATCCAGGGACCACGACACAGAAGAATGCCGGATTAAAATGAATTGGCGGTACATGGAAAGCTACTGTAGAGGTACAAATAAAAGATTATCACATACTCGTAATTCATTGTTCAGACGACATTTTGACATGTCAAAAGAGACCGAACATCTTCAAAAATATTACAGTATTACTAGCTATATATATGTATTCCATTCAGTTTTACGTGTACAAAGAATGTGATAACCATCTATGGATGGTTAAAAAGAGACGTGCGTCTTGATGCTGCTCTTGCTTGTTTGGCAAGAGCTTCTTCATCTCAGATGTATAATTATCATCGCCTCTCATTGGAACCTTATCACATCAAATGTGAAAGGACATTTGATAAAGCATGTTTTAGTGTAAAAATGTACAAAGAGTGCATACATTAGAGAAGCTCTTAGCGGGTTTGACACTTTAATTTAATACACATCCTCACAATATATGTTAACGAAGTTTTCTATAGTATGCTTAAATGTTTGATGTAAGAATTAATTGAGGTCATCCACAACTTCATCTACGACAATGACAACATATAAATGCTTCCCTTTCAATCATTTGACTTCAAATTTCTTTATTATTTTGGACCATATATGTGTTTATCGTGGTTTTACTTTGAATTGATCATCAATTTGACTAGCTAGTGAAAGAACATTTAGCGTTTATCTTCATTGCTTGTAGACAAAAATTAAAAGAAGAAAAGAAAAAGTTGCTTCTTTCATAGCATGGGGTATAGTGTGGTGTCATGTGCATGGTATCCTGAAAAAGTGGTGTCACTTCAGCATTTTTCTTATAACATCAGAATTTATCACTCAGCACAAAACACCTCTCCGTCATATAAAAATGGTGTCATAAGTAAAAGTGATGCTATTGGTCCACACTTAACCTAATAAAACACAAATATAATAAGAGAAATAATAACAAAATACTCAAAATGTGAACTCATGTGTAAGACTACATATATTGGGCATCATGAGTAGCTAGTGAGAATGCCAACTCACATATGATACTACTACTGCCAATTCCATTCACGGGCCAACAATGCAAAATCAAACTCACAATGGTGAGTGAGTGACATTTCGATATATGTGAAAAATGTGAGGCTCTCCATTTGCAACGGGTAGAATGTGTAAAGCAAAATAAAATAAAATTTGTCTTATAACCAAGCGTCAGACACACGATATGGTTAAAGACAAATGTAAGATTGTGCGTTCGAAAGTTGCTAATTTTTATGGTGTGTACGACAACGTCTATCGGGTGGGCGTAGTGGAGCCGAAGACAGGCACTTGTGGAGTATAAGTATGGAATACCGTTTACACTTCTTCATTGCTAGGACGAATTAAAAGATTGTAATAAATGGAGTTCTATGGAAGTTCCAGAATTTGTAGCACAACAAAAAGAACAAGAGATACAAGTCAAGCGGCTCTAGTTCTTTCAACAAGAGAGAGTCATATGCGGGGTAATTTTAGTTTGAACTCGGAGGCTGAGGATGAGGAAGATGAAGTGGAGGAAGTTAGTCCAAGACGTCCCCCATTGGCAGGGACCAAGCAAAGAGGAAAGCGAAAGGAGGTTAGTCGACATCTTCAGCATCTGCCGTTGATGTGAAAGCGTTGGCTAAGTTGATGGTCAACGATCATGCAACCGTCAACGTCCAAAAGGACCAAAACCTTACAGAGTTATTGGCGATAAAAAAGATGGAGCTGGAACTAAAGGATAGAGAGCTGAGGATCCGAGAAACTGATCAACATTAAAAAGATGAAGCGTTCTATTTCCAGCCTACTAGTCACATGACTCCAGAAGAACGCGAACGGGTCTAGTTGCAAAAGCAAGTGATCGAGGCGAGGTGGAATTTACCAATTTAGTTTACGTTTTTAATTATCGATGTAATATTTACGTTTTTAATTTCGTACGTGTACGATTTTAATTATTTGTATAACGTTTTTATTTTATGAATAAAAGTTTTAGTTTTTAATAAATAAAAAAATAGTTTGAATAGTGAGGGTGGTGAGATTGATAAGGGTTAATGGTGAGTGAAAAGTTGAAAAGAGATAACTGATTTGACGCTAAATTGGAAAGTGATTGAATGTGTTTTTTGATGACGGATAAAGGTGGTCTGAGAGGCGAGGGACGAAATGGTGTTGACACATGAAAGTGGGCTGGACGAAAACGCACTGTACCATGCTCTTTATTATGTTGAAAATAATAGTAGTAGTAGCATGACATATCGTCAGTAATTTAAAAACGAAAACCAATTTTATAAAAAGAAGCGACTCAAAAAAGTTTGGGCCTCGGGTGCATAAATAAAAAAGCAAAAGCATTGGCATCGATGACTACCATTCCAATTCCGTGCAACAAGTACCAAAATTCAACACAAACCACAAAACATGAATTAAAATATGTAGTTGAAATGCACAACTTTCAAATGAAAAAATATTTCAATATTTCACTATGTTTGAATAATTACAAAATTCAAGAAGTAAGATTTGTCATTTAGATGCCAAAGTATATAGTTGATCATCTTGCAAGACCATGTTTTCAGTCAACTTGCCATGAGCCCATGACGAGAACCACTATAGGAACAGAATGAGCATGCAAAGTTTATACAGGTATTGCAACATGCTTATTAGAGATGCAATGTGCCTCTATCGTTGCATTTAAAACATAACTTTAGACAATCAACATGCTTTTCACTAAACTGTTTACCTTCTTTCACCATCTAGTGGTCTCTATTCCAGTACCCATGATTATAATCCTCTCGGATACTATCTGAAAGAAAATAAATGATGCATGTTTAATAAATAAAAATGTCAAAATGAATATAAATGTAACGTGTAAAAGGATTCTGGTTGCGTGTTGCATAAAGCTGGTTAAAAGGGCTAATTATTATTTTTAATTGGCTAAATGGGGACGGGTCAAGTGGGTCAACGGTTTGAAAGTTGTCCCAAATCTATATGTACCACATACAATTTTGTAAGTCGTCGTCACTTAAAGATCTTGATTATTATAGTAAAAAATTGCTTATGGACAAATAAGTGTTTACAGGTGAACTCAGCCGGTAGGATTTTGCCCCATACTAGAAATGACACGTTTTAACCCAAGCCCGTTTCAATCCGTTACCCAACTAGCTCGACCTGCCACGACATCTATTAAGATCTTAAGCATATTCACCTATCACATAGCAGTTCGGTTCTGATTTTGATCTCTTGAATCAATAGCAGACTCTACACCATCATCCTCCTCATCACCATCATCCTCCTCATCACCATCCTCATCTTCATTGTTGTCACCGTTATCACCCTCAAGAGAAGTAGATGCAGATTCTGATCTTCCGTTAACAGGGTAAGACTGACTTCGAGAAGCAGCAGAAACAACAGCCAGCTGTCCACTTAACAATTTGTATATGACGTCTCGGTTTATAACTGGCTTTATCAACTCAAGCTGGTGTTTTGGGGTATGCTTCTGATTGAACCTTCCTGGAAGCTTGGAACCTGCGCCATGACAATCTCCACAAAGATCATAACCACTTTTCTCAGTGCAATCTTTGCACTGATATCTTTCCCCAATTATCGGACACATCTGTGGAAAATGGAATTCTTCATTTAAACTTATGAATACCAGGTCTAGTAGCCACATGTTGCACATGATTAGACTTTTATTAACTTCCGATTAAAAGAAGTGAAGGAATATTTTTGACATCTATTTCTCTCTGTTTGCAGGTTCGTTAAATGAATTTAATGCCTAATAGTATCAATGTTCATTAATTATTATCTAATAACTCTGTTTATGGGCAAGTTAACTTGATAAAATTCTTTAACTGAGTGTCAATCATTTGCGTTAAACAAACCGAGCTCAATGGTTGGCTATAAGTAAGATATTTCATTAAAGAAAAATGACATTTTGGTCATGCTACAAAAGTAGAAATGATGAAGAGAGCTTACCCCACAAATATCACAACCAATCCCTGGATGAAATTTTGAGCCATGAACAGTCCACCATTGGAGAAAATTCTCACGGTTGGAAATTTTGAACCTTCATCACTGCCTGCTGATCAATCCAAAGACAATATTTGCATAACTACTTTGAAGTTTTAAAGGAAATACAAGACCTAGAAAACCATAGAACCATACAGGAGCTGTGCTCCAAAAACAACTGAGACAAGTATTCTTGATACCATAACTCTAGTGATGGGAAATTTTCCCCATCTATTATATATGGGTCAATCTAGGTTTAAACGGGTTAAAAGTCGCCCAAAGTGAATTTCTGAACCTCATAGATAATTTTATTCAAATAACTAAAGAAATCGACACACTAAACAGCAATTATTTATAAAAAATATATATATATATTTGACTAAAGTGTTTTGGTTCAAGCGGATCCAGGACAACCCACCCGACCGGTACCGGTATCAACTACCGGTACCACTAAATAACCCATTTGACCCATATTTAACTAAAGTGTTTTGGTTCAGCGAATTTGACCCATTTGACCCAAACCCGTTTTGACCTGTTACCCAGCGCACTGCACACCCAACCCACATATTTTGTCACCTTTGACTAGCTCAAATGCAAAAAGATGCAACTGAAATCAAGCGTAGCTAGGGAACCACCAAAACTTACCAGTGAGTGGATTACCACTTTGGATCTGCTCCTGGCTGAGTTGTGTATTGCTTCTAAGTGCATAGTCTGAAGAAAATTGTTCCTGCAGGACGTTCTCAAGCTCCTTACACACTTTTGGGAATCCACTTGGATGCCGGCACTCACAAACTTGACATTTAATCACCCCATCTTCTGGTATGGTGATGCAAGCCTCACAGTAAACTGAAGAGCAATAGAGATGTATAAAAGACAAATGTAAATAATTTAATCCAATCAAATTATGTCAACCAACAACCCTGAGAACATATAACAAACTAGACAAAAGCCGATGAGAGACAGTAATCGTACCATGACCACAATTAAGAACAACAGGCCGAAACAGCAGCTGTTTGCAAGCAGCACAAAGAACATCAGCAACTGTTATCTCCTTACAGTTTTCAGCAGAACTCCCGTCATTTGATTTACTTTCTATGGTAGAAGAAGGATTTATTGACATACTATCTTCAGATTTGATATCAGAAGGTTGTTCCAAAATCATTGGAGGGTCTACTTCTTCATCAGAAACAAGACAATCTAACGCGCTTTGATCTTCATCCTCTATACCATGTAAACATGGAACTGATTTAAAAAAAAAAAAAAAAAACACTCTGAAAGGGGTGTTTGGGATTTGCTTATTATTTTTCTGCTTTTCTGCTTATTTCTTAAAGCAGAATCAGTTTTGTTTTATCCAAATTGCTTAGTTTAAAAAAGCAGTTTCTGATAAGCAGAAAAAGTAAGCAATCCCAAACACCCCCTAAATAACTCTTATATATCATAAATGCATAAATCACTATTCAATTATTTATACTATACCAAGTATTTGTCCTTTCCTTCTGGCATAGGAAACCGGATACATCTTCTTGAGAAAGATATCTAACATCCGACAGATGGCGGGAAAATAACGATAAGGGTGTCTACATAATGGACAATGAGATTGACCTCTCATATCCATGGACCGGTGGCAGCACCAGAAGCAGGTGACATGGCCACAAACTGCAAAAATACCAAAAACAGTGGTTCCGGAGATAAAAGACAGAATATTAATACTTAACTATCGTAAAGTTCCAATTTTATTATAAGCATTTCGTACCTAGAACTACAGGTTTGTACAAAAGGTCTCTGCAACAGAAAAAGCAAGAACTTTATATCACAAATTAATCATCAAATAGGAAAAACAGAAGGCCAAAAAGCAAATAATTAATAAAGATAACATATAAACATGTACAAACATGGAGGTTGAACAAAACACAGACTCAAATCCAGGAGGTTGGCACACAAAGTATTTTGCACCTAGGCCACCCCTAAGTGGTTATCCAAACAGAAAATTTACTGACATGACTATAGGTTTAAATTTGTAGCTGAGAATAATGAACAACCTTCAGTTGACATAATTTAACCATCACCACATTTCGATATTCATAGCTTAGGATACTCAAATTATTAGCCCAGAAGTAATATACCGACTTTCAACTTCATATTAGTAGTTCATGTTGCGAGGCAAAGGCGATACAGATTCTCAAAAGTTGAATAGTTGTATATCATATGCTGTTTTATAAAACTTTCATTCTATAACAAAATAACAAGTCTTAGCGACAGAACAAACTGAATTATGCTAGTTCATCCATGAACATGAACAACAAATTAGGTATTAGCCCGGAACACAATTTGATGCTGTAACAAACAAAGAACAAGCTCAATAAGGCCAATTCACATAAAAATGAATAGAACTATCATTGTTAAGTATTCATCACTAATACTTGATACACTAATACAAACATCTCATAAAAACTCAAATAAAATGCCGCAATATTATGCTCAAATAATATAACTCAATCTTTTCTTTCTTTTTCTTTTCGTAACCATCGTTTTGGAGACCAGCGCAATACATAACAAACTGAATTCATATAAAAATTATAATCAACAAAACACATTGAATTAGATTTGTGTATAACTTCATTCCACGACAAATAAATAAAGTTATATATATAACAAGAATTAGTGACCGAATACTTTATATAAAAGAAGATGAATTATAAATAAAACCCTAATATGTATAAATAAAAAGAGAAAGGTTACAAGCAAACGGCGCATGTAAAATGATCAGAAACTTGTTCTTCCTCCTCCTCTGAAGATTCTTCTTCCTTCTTGTTTAGTTCCATTGTTTAGAATTAGATTGATTTCTTTGTTTGTGATTTTAGGATTTTTATATTTTTTATTTTTATTATTTCCAGAAGAATTAAAATTGGACAACCAACGTGACCTCCGCCAATCTTTATTCACATGTTTCTTGGCTTGGGCTTACAAATATGGCCCTATATCAAATATGGCTTGGGCTTACAAATATGGCCCTATATCGATGGTCCGAACCGACCGGACAATCATTTATATCGTATTCCGTCCAAAGTTCGGTCTAACGCACAACCAGCCATTATGTTTCACTAAACCGGAAGCATTTTCTGGTCTAGTGTTTTGGGTGAACTCGGTTCTCGATCCGGTCTGAGTTTTATGTGTTCGATCTGGTTTTTAAACCGTGATCACCCTTGATGCAATGCATTAAGATTAATTGGAAGTTCTCACGGCAACACATTTTGACAAAAGATGGATTTCTCTTTTCTCTATTTGGTCCTTTAAGATACTTATGAGGATACCTCAGATTGAGATCTTTTAAGCTAATTTCATCACGCCATATGGAACCTAGAATCGTCGTAAAAGTTTACGTGGACCAAAGTTCAATTTCGAAGGCCTTTGAGAATTGGTCTAGAACGTGTAAAGTCTTTCCTATTTGTTATGTTGTCGTAATTTTGTAAAAAAATAAATAAAAAACTACAATTTATGAAACATGCAATTGTTATATTGTACTACTTATATAAGTTTAGAAAAGTTAGTAAACATAGTCTTTAGGATGTATATGAGATGTTCAGACATGCATTAATTATTTGTGTATTAAATTATAAAGGTATTCATTATGTTAGATTTTTAAAAGTTATGATTGATTAATATCATTCATTCTTAAACCTTTTGGTTGTATGTTGTATAAACTTATTTTCATTACATATAAATTTGGGTTAATGGTCTAGAAAACATACAAACTTTTCATTTTTTACTATTGTGACAATAAACTTTTTTTTTCCTATTAAAACAAAACAACTTCTTAATGACTACTATTGTAACCAAATGTGCCACGTGGCACAGTTAATTACCACTTAACAAAAAAAAACGCGTTTATAACGTCTGGGGGACCATTTCTGCCAAAGTACCAAACTTGAGGACTAATACTCCTAAAACAAATACACCCTTTTAGGGGCTGAAAATAAGCAAAACAAACAAATACACCAGATTGGTGTGGTTGTGGTCACGACTGAGAACAAACAAACACACACACCCTAAGTGGTTTTGACACATCAACAAATAACCACAACGACAAACCTCTTGGCTGTCGTGCCTCGGACCAAACACAAGCACAACAAATATGCACCCTTTGGGGCTGCTGTTAGACGCTTGGGGTGTCTTTTGTGAGTCTAACTGAGACAAACACACACCACATTGGGTGGCTTGAACCCGTGACCCTGAGGGGTCAACTGAAATCCAAACGGGTCCTTGACCCGACCCGGTTACAAACAAAATCAATTTCACTCTTTAATCAAGATTCCCACCACTCAAATGTTTTGATATCAAACATGTTTTTAAATCCACGAAAACTCATATATGAATTATTTACAAGCGGCTTTAACAAAAGAGGAATAAAAGATAGATTAGAAATAAGAGTCAGTTTTGATGGTGACGAGAGTGGCGGTTGTGGTGTTTACTCGACTCAAACAAATCACCCTTTTACTGTAGTTTTCGTTTCACCAAACATAACCCTCTCGAATTGGGTTTTTACCTTGATTGAGAACCAAAGCTAACACTCTCATATGACCAACCATAACCCTCTCGAATTGGGTTTTGACCTTGATTGAGAACCAAAGCTAACACTCCCTGCGAGATGGTTCTTGCACCGAGAGAAGTAACACAACAAACACCCTAGTTGGGCTGTGGGGCGGTGTGGCAGAGGCGGTGAGGAGGGAGATGGAAAGAGAGAAAGTTATTATTCTCTTTTTTTTTTCAAATGAGAAAGAACAGATATACTATATAAAACCATTTTAGGGTGTATTTGTTTTGCTTATTTTCAGTCCCCAAGTTTGGTACTTTGGCATAAATGGTCCCCCAGACGTTATAAACGCGTTTTTTTTTGTTAAGTGGTAATTAACTGTGCCACGTGGCACATTTGGTTACAATAGTAGTCATTAAGAAGTTGTTTTGTTTTAATAGGAAAAAAAAAAGTTTATTGTCACAATAGTAAAGAGTGGAAAGTTTGTAGGTTTTCTAGACCATTAACCCTATAAATTTCTTAAAGTTTAATAAAGATCACATATATCATAGGTACATTAAATTGTGAAAAGGTTTAAAATATTAGACTTTTTCATGCCAAGTAAGCATAAAATAGGTTTCCACTATAATTATAAAAAATATGAACCTTTTCATCCAATTATAAACCTATTTATCATAGTAAATGCTCTAGCTATTCACATGTTAGTTCTCTCAAGGACTTTGTGTATTTTCATTCGATAATCAATAAAATTGTTGTAGCTAGTAAGTGTTACATTGGTTTGAAAAATATTAAAACTACCATTTTCAGAAAAAGGAGGGAAGAATATATTCTTTGGTGTCAAGGTAATTAGCGACTTCGGAGAAAGTCTAGAAGAATGGGACCCATTATGGGACGGACAATGCACGAGTAAATTACGAACCAGGTCCATCGCCTTGTTTATCACATGAATGGTCCATAATCAAGAAAGTTCGCACACATATGATGTTCAAGCCCCTTGCATCAATTACTCTTAGTATTCCAAAGTTGATCAACTAATTAAAGATATCCAGTGAGACGCAAGACCAAACTAGAGATGGATGTTCTAATGAGAGTTAATTGCATTTTTGGTCCTTGCGGTATGGCCAAATTGCATGTTTGGTCTCAAAACTTTGAAAGTGCAAAGATAGTCCTCATTTTGGAGTTTGGATTGCATTTTTGGTCCTTAATCGGTGTGAAATGACTAAATTACCTTTGTATTTTCTGAATAAGACAAAAGGTATTTTAGTAATTTCACTTTATTCAGGGACCAAAATTGCAATCCAAACCTCAAAATAGGGACTATCATTGCACTTTCAAATTTTTAGAGACCAAAACTGTAATTTGACCATACCACAGGGACCAAAATGCAATTAACTCTTCTAATTAACTACGTAGTAACTTTCAGAAAATAACATACCAATATTATTCTTTTAACAATAAATGTATTTCACAAGGGGTTTGTATGGATTGCAGTCAAAGAGGATCAAATCAAAACTGAATCAGGCTAAAGAACTTGATTTTGGGTTAGAATCTGTTGGTCAATTCATACTTGAATATATAAATGAGGACATACAAGCATTAGTAATACGGAGTAACCATTTTTAACTGATTTTTGAAATAGTTTCCACAGAAGCTGTGTTCCGGACTAGTCTCTCCATTAGGTTTATAATTCGCTATTTACATACACCTAAGCTTTTAGGGTCAAGTGTTTTCAGAGGTAGGATTCTATAGATGGGCGCATTCAATGTGCTATGGATCTATATATAAACATGAGGGTCCGTTGCGCAAAGGGTCAAAAGGCCAAAGTGTGAGCCAAAAGCGCACGCCTTATGTAGGCAAGCCGCATATTTTTACTCAACAACAGCAACAGAATGTAGCAACAACTGAAGATAGTACAAATCAACTATCAAACTAATCAACACCGAACTAAATGACAAATAATCAACACTATTTAACACGAATCAATAGCAACATCAGAATGTGCTTATACATATACAGATAAGGTTGATTGATAACAGATTGCGAAAGTTAGTTCAAGGATCCAAACCTGCAATTTGGTGACCTTCCGTTGTTTTGAAGATCCTCACATTGCAAGAAAATGGGAAGTTATAAATACACAATACTATAGCAACAACTGATACGTCGTTTTGCACGAAGGACACGAATAAAACAACTCCAGAAAGACACAAATGATAAAATTTATTACAAATTCCAGAACAGTTACTTATACTATACATGCTACGCTTGACCTTACTCCTAACTCAGCTATAATCTATTGATAGTAAGAAATCAATCTTAAAAGAAAAAACATCGAGACATATATGTCATTTAAGCATAACTGCATAACGACCATATTTTTAATTTGAGCACCTTGATTTGGTGTGTATATTGGTATAGCCCACCCTTTGGTACGAGGGCAGACACAGTCAAGAAAGTGAGCTTTAGCGTAACATTTATTTTTTTTATTTCCACAACTTGACAGAACTGTCGTGACTTGCAGAAGCGACCATTCCAGTAACAGGAGATTGTGCCAAAGCGGATATTATGGTGTCATGAGCTTGAACTGTCATTCGTTTGTTCTCGGTCATGTTCCACAGCTCCAAGGACTGTGCACACAATAAGAAAAGAAAGCCAAAACAAGATATTAAAGTAGTCGTTTGATCAGAGCAAAAGGTCAAAATATACTTGGTATACCAAAAAGGTGCAATCTTTAATTCTTTAAAAACAAAACAAATGCTCAACAAAGCCATGTTTTACTAGGGTCATATATTGTCTTATACTGATTTACAGAATTGTTCAGCATGTTTACCTAATGACGGGTTTATATTAAATCATCAAGTATCTATGGGTTGATGGGTAGAACCTAAAAAACTTAGCGGGAACAAGTAATGTACAAGATCTAGAAGGGTTGTGCCTAACAAAATTGTACATCTTTGCAGTGTAAAATATAAGTTAAAAAAATTTTGCAAAGGCAATGCTCACATATTCTTATTATGATTTCTCAATTCTCTACCATTTTGCCAGATTTAGTAATTTACGGACCGCATCACCAAATGCATCATCTATATGTCTCTACTCTATCTACAATCTCATCCTCAGCCAATGACGGATTTAGAGAGCAAATAAATATTATTTTTAGAAAAAGGTGAATGAAAGGACTACCTAATTTCTCATCTCGAAAGCATAAAGACAATATTTAAAGTAGCATCAAAGAGAAATTACTTACTCGATTTCCGCCAATAACCAAAAGAGTAGAATAACTTGGATGGAAAACACAAGAATGGAACTGGTTTCCATTTGAAGTGAGTTCATGAATGCACTCCCCACTAGCTAGCGACCACACTTTCACAGATTCTTCGCTAACAGAGGCCATATATTCTCCATTCAAGTCCCAGCAAACGTAGTTTACTACTCCCGAATGTGCCTGATAACCAAGTAAAGGGTCCAACTTGAAAATAAACTCTAAAGTTCAAAAATTAAAACAAAATTATTTTCTTAAGAGTATAGTTCTTATAAATATATTTTTAATACATAATTAATTATAAATTAGATTAAAAGACAAAATATGTTGCCGGATACCCAACCTGACTTTACCTGTCTTGACCCACATAAAAAATTATGCGCTTTGATCCAAACCCATCTTAACCCAGTATCAAACCCTCCCACACTGCATATCTTTCTACCTCCATTAAAAAACTAATCTACTAAAAACACGCTGCACTCCGAGACGAATATTGTTTGACCCGCAAATACTTTGTTGTTCACATGTTTAATTATTATTAGTTAGTGAATTGATAAGAACTACTATTATAGTGATCTAAAGTTATGAACAAAGGTGTTTATCCTGTTTCATATTAGGTTAATTATCTTCAAATTTGCCGCATTTAACCTGTTATAACTAAAATGGGTCAGAATATAGATCTCTAGATATTACTGAAACTTGCTTTCGTTTTCACAGCGAAATACCTGGAATGAATGTGTTTGCCTATCGGTTTCAACATCAAATATGGAGACGGTGTGCTCTGAAGCTGCTGCCAGAAGATGTCCAGTTACTGGCTGGAATCGCACTTGCGCACTGCCTCCTTGCTACACTTGCCAATACAGACAGTGCTTAGATATGAAAAACAGGATCGGGTATGGAAATTTAAGCATTTAACAACACAAAAGAGCAGTTATATAGATTATAGAACTCCAAACCAACCTTGGATACACGAGTGCACTGGAATGGGCTGATATTCCAATAGTGAATTTCATTCTTACTATCACAGAAGCAGAATAGATCGTTCTTCTTGGGATGAAAATCTAGGGACATAACATGTGCAGTGTGGGTCGTATGTGCATGTAAACAATAGCTTGGCTGCAACATCGTATTTATAATGAAATACATTCCAGACATGTCAGACTACAAACACATCATACTGCAGTGTACATTATAGAGGTGGCAAGCGGATTGGGTAACCGGGTATATTTCCAAACAGGTCTAAATTTGTTGACCTTTTTCGAGCAACTAGTGGGCCACATACGATTATAAGTACTATAGTATTTCAATAGTACTACACTTTTTTTTAGAAAAAATGATGTAGGAGGTTTTATGCATCCCAAAAACATAAATTGACTTTCGAACAGTTGACTCATTTTCTTCTATTGCCAATTTGTTACTATTACATATTTGACCTGATAGAGATAAAACATAACCTATACCAACCCATTCATACGTTAACGAGCCAAAATTGCCACCTTTTAGTACTATATGACATTAAAAGAGAGCTTACATCAGCTGCATCCCAAATCCGCACAGTCTGATCAAAGGAAGCAGTGGCAAACTGAGTTGAATTTGGTCTAAACCGAACATCAGTTATTACATATTGATGTTCTTCGGGAGTGCTCTCTTTTCGTAAGGTATCCATGTTCCACAGAACAGCCTGAAGAGATGAACTAGTCATTACACTCACTCACGCTTAATTCTTGGGACATATTGTCTAAAGGGGCAATTTCATATCTCCCCTTCTTAAATTTAGAACTTTCATATTTACCCAAACATGCTTTAAAAACATTGTACATTATGCATTCAATGGTTGTACTTTGGGTATATATGAAATTAATCATGAAAGTAGGGGGGGATATGAAATTCATCCTTGTCTAAACATAAACTGCATAACTAGATTAGTAAACAGTAAACACGAAGGACTGACAGGTAAACCATTAAGTACGAGCAAATAACTCAGGTGGAAATGGGTGGGTTAGGTAACATTTAAATGAGGCTAGTCAATAAAATGATTTTGTCTATGGGTTAAAACAAGGAATCCAATCCGACTCATCAGCACTTTTTTGTCCATTTTTATTGAACCTCGAAAAAACAGTAATGAATTAAATATGATTGAAAAAATTATACTACAAGTAACTACTTATTTATTTTAGATAAAACAATTTAAGACGTTTTTAAGTATTTAAATAGACGTCAACGCCTATTGTTTAGCCCGCTCCTCCCGTTTAACCTTTTACCATTGTCATGTTTAAGGCAACCTCTTACCTTTTTGTCATGGCCAGCACTAGCTAGCAACTTCCCATCTGACGAAAAGTGACAACATGTGACCTTATTTCTTGTCCGTATACAGCCAACTTCCCCAAAAGAAAAACCTGCCGTAGAAAGTTCAGTTATGACCAGCATTCTACATGGTTACATTTACCTTGATAAGATTTTCCGTTAATGGAATGGGAACAGGTCAACATAGTGCTAGATATGCGGGGGAGGGTTGACCTAAAATACATTTGGTTCAACAATTTTAATAATTTATAAACTATTTGTGGGTCAATACGAATAGATAGTTCCAATTCAATAAAATAAACTTATAGTTCATTTAAAAAATTCTAGGAAATTACATTCATTAACAATACACTTTGCATGAGCTTCAACCCATTTGACATGTTTCCTTCGAAGCTAAGTTTTACCCGTGCGACCTGTTAAAGATAAACATAACCCAAATCGACCCATTCATAGATAAATGGGTTTAGAATTTCCACCTCTACAAAAGGTGTTATCATTGGATACCTTTGGAAGACCCGGTCTTGTGCTCCGTAACTGTCTGCTTTAATGTATTATAATCTCCTGCATCCTGTTGTAGAAAAGATTCCACATTATCATCCAGGTTACCAACATCCCCGAATTGCTCAATGTCATCCTGCACTATGAAGAATAAAGTTGAGGATCTGGGAGATTCTCATGTGAAAGGCTCGCAATAGAATCTTAATCACATCTCACATAAAAAGAGTATAACTGGCCATTTCAACTCATAGTCATGATAGGCTGATTCAAGTTGTATAAAGTAGACATTCCCAATCATGTTATAAAACCTTAAGATTCTTTTCTATACAAAAAAATCGACCATTATTGAAATTATATAATTTGCATAATCATATTTGCCAAACTAATTATTCGTAGAAATTATATATATAATTAAACCATTTAGACCCGCTACCCAACCCACCCTTGTTGCCACCTCCGAATTTTCAAAATGTAAAATCAGGCATACTAGCTGAAATCATGTATCCCACAATGTGAATTATGTAATCAAGCTGAGCACAGCAAATCAAATGCAAAATTTTCGGTTATTGCAACCATCAAGTATGATCACAAGATATATGTGGAAATGAAACAGGCTTACCAGCTGATTTGTTGAAGAAGCAAGACCACCCGTTCCATCTGCACCATACATCATCATGCTTTTCTGCATACTATTCACATGTTGCAGACTGCTAGCTGTGGTCACACCGTCACCAGGTGTATGAGTTGATGCTGGAGAGCTTGGTGAAGGACCCGCTGTATTCCCTGTACCCGTACTGTTAGCTGGTCCAGACGAAGAATGTTGTTTTCGTTTTCTGTTCTGCTGCAAAAATTGAAGAGAGCATATTATTTTAATGGATCCAAAATGTTGTAAAAAATAATAACAATAACAATAACAATAAAAATAATAATAATAACGAAGTATGTATATTATTTAAAAAAGTTTTACTAGAGAGAAATTCCAACCCATTCACTTATGCATGAGTCGATATGGGTTGTTTTTTTATCTCAAAGAGGTCAGATAAAAGTATTAGCTAAAAGGAGAACGGGTGGAACATTGTCCAAAGTCTATTTACAACCCATACAACATCCTAAATCGTTTTTAATCTCGACTTGGATTATTACTTTAATGATAAACTGTAATCATAACTAATACATAAATTATCAATAAAAAACCGAAAAAAACATATTTGTATGTCAACCCAACCAGACCTGTTTCAGCCTGTTACCCAATTCACCCGCCCCACCCATATTGCAACCATATTTGCTAGTGTATTAAAATGTTTAGAAGATAAAACTAATTGTATAACAGTCTAAGAATCGACTGACTATAAGCTGATGCACCACCTGTTGCTGCTGCAGCTGGTGTTGTTGTTGCTGTTGCTGCAACTGGTCCTGTTGTGATGAAGATTGTTGCATCTGTGGCATCTTCATCTGTCAAACATGCGTGGTCAAAGTTAAGGCTTAATTGCCTTAAAAAAAGCTAGATAATATAGTATATAGATCATAGATAACATCTTGAATCATGCATGATCATATCAACAGCAACATTACCATGCTGGTATATAGAATGCATATGTCAACTTGTAAAAAACTAATACTCAAATACCCAAGATGCCCCTAGTTTAGTTAGAATATTTAACTAATATTAAAATACCTAAAATGCCCCCTATAACACTAGTATGAAGAAGCTTGCGAAACAAACTTAAGAGACACAAATATATCGTAATGACTGCTAATGGGTCAAAAGGTAAGCTTGGAATTTAATAATTATGACGAAAGTAAACAATGCAATATTTGAAGAACCCATAAATAGAAAGTGTTGCACTGTTCTTTGAGACTGGGAGTAATCAATCTTTAGCTTTAGTCTACGCGACGTCGTCATGTATTGGTATCTTCAAGAATCAACTAAAAGGTAACAAACCTAATGTATATTTGGCATATTTATTAGATGTTTTGTCATCACATATAGGCAGCAATTCTCAGCTTTTAGATATATGGTTCAGTTATGAACAATTGAACAGAAACTCCACTGTAAGTAAACACATTCTAAAATAGGCACTACTTCTCAGCTTTTAGCTCCATGCTTTCTTGTTTTTCTTTCAATGAAAGTCGCTCAAAAAAGCGCAACTGTTAATCTCCCATAAACAGGAAAGTTGACAAAAATATATTTTAGAATCTAATAATTAATAATAGAACATGCATTATTTCATGCATATTTATAAACTGCTATCGTGAAAAACCTAGCCTGTGGAAAATTCATGGGTCATAAGTAGAGAAGATTAACCTTGGGTGAATTCATTTGCCCAGGTGAGCCTACAGAACCCTCATTTCTTGTGGCTTGACCATCTTTCATGATCATATTACCTCTAGGTAATCCGACAAATCCATAATTCTGGGATGCTCCGAGGTTGCCTTGTGCCTGGGCATGTGCTAAGACCTGCTGTTGCTGTGATGCCAAATAAAACTGATTCGGGTTCTGCATATTGGTTTTATGTACTTGAAGACCTAATCCCGGGCGTAGTTGGTCAATCCCCTGCATGGTATGCCGATAAATAGGCCAAGTATGAAAATGAAATGTTACAGAGTTCGAGAGAACAGCTATCAAATACTTACAGTTAAAGGCCAGCCCTTCAACGGAAGACCAGTAACACCTTGGTTCAATCCTGAAAAGATAAAAAGTTAATATAACGTGAAGTTTAATGAATAGATGATTTTAAGCATCCATAATGTTGATTGCTGCTCTCTTAGCGAGGAAACAAAAAAGTAACAGCGAGAAAATGGTAGCATTGAATAATATACCATACCCTCACTGCAGCTTCTAAACTTGTGTTATTTACGATGGTTATTTAAAATAAAACTGCTGAATTTAGAGATGTCGTACGGAATTTAATGAACAAAATGCTATTTAAGCTAATCCTAGAATTCTTCCCTTTTGGTAACAACCCCAATTAAAAAAGTGAATTTGATAAAGCAATTAAGTTATAGAGGTCATGGTCAACTGAAATCAGATCACGAAAATAAGTTACTACAGGAGATAGACTGATAAACTTTAATCATAAAGCCATATATCACTATGCAGTAGAAATAATAAATCACTTTCCAAGTAACTTCAATATCACTGCAACCTATGACGATTCATCAACTAGATAATATTTGTGAAAAGATTACCTGCACCACCTAATCCAGACTTTGACTGCAAAATCGCCTGTCCATAAATTGATGACGGGTCTGTGGGCAAGGATTTCGGTGTATTACCCATGTTCACTTCTTGTTTAATCTCCTAACATTTATAAAAATACCTTTAACGCGAGCATGAAGAAAACTAGAATAATAAGTATATAAGCGTACGCAATTTCTATTTCTTTTACAGTATACCGTGTTTAACTGAGACCTTCCTTGAAGTTGCTGCAAACCTGTAGACATATTTGGTGAATTTCCTTGCACCAGTTGTCTGTATGAACAATAAATGCCAAAAGAATATGATGATTTTACTAAACCATATGACGGAAATGAAAAACGAGGATTAATGGCAGAGGACTGATTGTACCCTTGATGATTAGTGGCTGATTTGAGAAGAGCCATTCTACTAGCATCAAGAAGAGCTGGAGAGTTTTCTGAATCCATAGAATGAGAAGGCTTCATGGGTTCCTCGTACATTTTCATACCTAGTGTACTGGGCGATGGCTTTCCCATCATTCCGTCAGCGTTCATTGCATTAACAGGACCACCAATGGGAGGATGATTAGGATCCCTTCTTTGCAATTGAGCGTTCCGCTGTTGTATGATATGCATCTGCTGCATTTGAAGCTGTTGTTGATGTTCCTTTGCTTTCATTTGCTGTGTCTGGAATTTAATTCAGAAACAGAAGAATGCAAATTACAATAAGTATGTTTACTTAATTTAGACAAACCTTAACTAAAAAATAAAAATAAAAAGTAAGAAAAACCTCAATGTAAGCTACAGCTGCTTCAGAATGTTTCTCGTTAGTCCTAGCAATAAAAATGTCCCAAAAGACAGACCACCATTCAAAGAGAAATCCGCCAGGAGCATCAATAGCTGCAAATCAATCAGAAGCAGATATCCACGTATTAATAAAAGCGCTTTCATTTCATGCATCGCGTATAAATTACATATGTATTTCCATTTAGATGGTCTTTAATTTAAGCCAGCAGAATCAGTTACATAAATGCTAGTAACTGGCCACGTGAATCGCTTAAAAAGTTAACAAACTTGGAGTCATATTTAAATCTCGTTTCAATATTTAATAGCCAGCATCTGAACTAACAAATGTGTGGGCGTGTGGAAGACCGAAGACCTACATAGAAATCTAATAAACGAACCCATGCTAACATACCTACAGGATCTGTCGCAACTTTCCCTTCAGCCATGAAAGCTTTCGCAGATGCATGCAGCTTCCGTTTCAGCAAATAGTCATGAATGTAAACATCCAGCCTACCAAAAACGCGCAAATTCAAGATTAAATAAAACCACCCAAGAATGACCACAAGTTAACATAAACTAATACCCATCCATTTCGCAGTTGCGACCTGATAAACTAAATTAACACATGAAGACTATCCAAAGGGTTTACGTAAGATTGTGCGACAGTTATCAATGTCATCCACAACACTTAAACTTTTAATGTATAAAGTCCTAAAAAAAATCCGGTCGAGATAATAACAACGCCTCATCTTCTCCCCAAAAAAGATTCCAATTCATTTTTACGAGTGTCATAACGTTCTAAACTCGGAATAAATCTAAAAGTCCAATAACAAATTCAACGTACTTGAAAACAGGTGAGCTAAACGTCGAATATCTAATTATAAAGGTGTTTGGTAAAATAGTTGAATATCTAATTATAAAGTGTAAAATGACGTAAAAGCTAAACGTCACCAAACAAGCATTACATTACATTCTAAACGCCAAAATTGCACGTAGCCAACCACAGCCTAACTTTGAAAGATAAAATGTAAAAAAATCAGTTTCGATAAACGCGAAAAAAGGTACTACACTTACATCTTATCAGCTTCCCAACTACTCTGCGCCATAACTAACCAACAATCAAATCACACTTATCCTCTGCAACAAATACATATAACAACCCAAAATTAATTATATATATAGATTAAGTATTATTAAATTAAAAAAAAAAAAAAAAAAAAAAAAAAAAAATTTAGATCATACCAGAAGAAGTCTTATCACACTATAACTACCATTGTCAACAAAATAACCTGAATTTCATTAACAACAACCACAATTAGCTTAAATTAAAAAAAAAAAAAAAAAAAAAAAAAAAAAAAAAAGTAACAATTTAATCTGACTATCGTAAACTAAATGATTGACTGTGAAATTTAAACAGAATTGAGTGATGAGAATCTAACTGGTTTGATTTGACTTCAAAATTGACGGATAATTTTTATTATGAAAGTGAAGTGTTATATATTTATATTTATATAAGTTTAAAATGATGATTGAGAGAGATAAAAGTTAAATAAATATATTAAAATATAAAATAATGTGAAGGACTGGGAAGAAGATGGTACCTTGAGTTGAGTTGAGTGGAGGTTCGGAAAGTGAGAATTAGGTTCGGGGATTTGCGTAAGGGGGGTGTTTGGTAATGATGTTATTATTGTGTGTTTAGTTTGATACACTTTCTTTGTAATTAACGTGGTTAATATTAAATTCTCTAATATATAATAAACAAATACTTACAATTCTCTAATATATAATAAACAAAGTTTTACTGATCAAAGTAATTTCACAAAATTTCTACATCCAAAGGGGTTTAATCTTATTAATCCAAAAAAATTGCAATAAGCAGCCGAGCAAGAAGTTTGAAAAAATGATTACTGATCAATACATTCGTTTAAATTATATGTCCAATTTGACTTTCTAAATCAAACTTTGACCTTAAAAAATTTTGTTTATATTGCATAATATTTGATGCAAAATATATAAATAGATTATGGTTTAAATGTATTTTTATTCGGTATAATTTTCATCAAGTGTTTTGTAATACAAACAAAAATATTTAAAGTGAAAGTTCGAATCAAAAGGTCAAATTAGACTTAAAATTTGGGACGGATGGAGTATTTTTTTTTTATCAAATTAAAAAACTTACTTTTAAAAAAACAAAAATTAAACATCTCACAAATCGTTAATCGTTAACCGAAACAAATCATATCTATCACTACAAGAATTAAATCATTTTTTTATAAAAGGGAACTTCTATATATTTTTAACGATTTTTTTTTTTTTTAGTGTTGAAATTTACGCCTTAAAAAATGACACGTGATTTGTATAATCAAAGTTGATTTGTTATTTGAAAATCAAATGTGATTTATAAAATCACATGTGATTGGTGAAATCACGGGTAATTTTTAAACGAGCAAATCACATGTGATTTTTCAGAGTTTAAATTCCAGTCAAAAAAACTCGAAAAAAAATTCGTCGAAAATATATCGAAGTGCCCGTCTACTGAAAGATAAAAAACTTCTCGTCGTGATAGTGTATTTTTTATCGTTTAACAATTTACTATTCACAATATAGTTTATTTTTAAGAAAAAAGTTAAAAATAAGTTTTGTTGTTTTGATAAAAAGATGAATAGCAAGGATTTATTCATTAGATCTTTGTAAAATTTATGATATAATCTCATCTCATTAATTATATGTATCTTTTTGTGATAAATTCATTTTCTAACTTTTAATTATGTGTTTGATATGAGAGTATTTTATGATGAGTAAGTTGAAGTTTTAAAAGAAGTTATTCTTGTGTGAGAGATGATTTGGAGAAGTTTGTTTAGATTTAAAAAGTTGGTCATGCTTGACTTAATGAATTTTTTTATATGAGAATGTATAGAGGACAAATGAGTTGAGAATGGTTTATGTTTTGGAGCAGATAAATTAATTTAATGTCATGAACATTTAAATGATTAAGATCCTTAAGTATGACTTCATAAAAGTCAACTTGTAAAGAAAGTAATAGATTAACAAACAAATTTATACATTATCAACTCAAAAATACGATATGTGTACATTATCAACTACTTGAGATGATTCGTTACAAAATATAGAAGATGAATTTGGGCCCAACTTCAAAACGTTCAATCTGAATCTTCAAATCTACAGATGAGATTGATAAACTACAAGGAGTATAATTCAACTTATTCATCTATAAATTTGTAGTCGTGAAATCTTAATTATCTTTGTTATTAAAATAAGAATTATGATAACATGACTCAAAATATTGGGAGGCTAAACTATTTTGAGAGTATTCACAAGGACTTTCTAGGATTGAGTATGTAAATTGATGTTATGTTTTATAACATGGTTATTTGAAGAAATCACGTCACTTACTCCTTTACTCGCTTAAAAATATTATTGATGTATTAAAAAAAATAACTTCAAAACCATGTTATATAATTATATTATAAACGCAATAAATGAAATATTTATCTCTAAATAACAATGTGAAAAAGTGAAACTCCGACTACATGTTTGACTCGATTTCTCTCTTTATCGAGAGAAAGCGATAAGGACATCAAAATTGCTAAAGGACTCCAAAACACTTTGGTGACTTGATTCGGGTATGAAGGAAACCAACAATACATCTACGAGATCGAAGGCTTTCGAACTCACGTGATGAACTACAAGGTTATCGAGGATCTTACGCAGGCAAAAGGCTAATGTGTTGAAGGCGTTGGAGATACGGAGGATGATCATCGTATAATAACACACTCGGTGTGTGGGAACAACTTCCTTGATCATCTTAGGAAGTGTTGAGAAGGAAATGCTATGGGTATGTTTTCCCTTTTTTTGGAAAAATATGTCTTGAATATTTATGTTCTAGTGTTTTAATATGAAGTTAATGAATCTATATGTTATGTTCTCTTGTTTTAATTCGTTAATTATGTTGTTAATTGTTGTATTCGTCTAAGAGAGTTGTAATATGGTTTTGATTGTATTGGGTGTTGGTGGAACTATGGTCCTTGGTCAAACATTTAGAGTGTAGGGACACATGGTTTTAGTCCCTATCCGGTCTTGCATTAACTTATAGCAAGCACTTTATTCTCACATTTTACCACAAATTTGAATTCAAATACATAAACCCAACCCTTTCGGAGAAATTGAGTCAAAATGGGTAAATCTAGAGCTCGTAAGCAGATAAATGCTCCAATTGTCAAGCTGTTGGACATAATAAGTCTAGTCATCACAAGGATCGGTACCAAAACCAACAAAGGAAAGTATGGTTCGAGGTAGAAAAAGGCATTGTGATGGCGAAGGCAACGGTATTCATTTAATTGTCATTTGTATAACGATTGTTCTAGTGTATTTACATTCTAGTTGATGTACAAATGTATTACTTTTGAAGTGGATGGATGAAGAGGATATAAGAAAGACTATGGAACAAGAGTTTTATGATGCTCTTTACGACGAAGAAGAAGAACACACAAATTTGGAGGAAAATGAAGAAGCGATCCGAGTTGGATGAAGAAGCATTCAGCGATTTTGGAAGAGGAAGAGTCGTGAAATCTTAATTATCTTTGTTATATTTTGTTATTAAAATAAAATTATGATAACATGACTCAAAATATTGGGAGGCTAAACTATTTTGAGAGTATTCACAAGGACTTTCTAGGATTGAGTATGTAAATTGATGTTATGTTTTATAACATGGTTATTGGAAGAAATCACGTCACTTACTCCTTTACTCGCTTAAAAATATTATTGATGTATTAAAAAAAATAACTTCAAAACCATGTTATATAATTATATTATAAACGCAATAAATGAAATATTTATCTCTAAATAACAATGTGAAAAAGTGAAAAAGTCTCGAGAGTTTTGAACCAACAATGTAGTGAAATTTGAACGGTATCTTACTAATATCTTTTATATTATTATACAAAATAACTATTACAATAACTAATAGCATAGTACCCTGCAATATATCGGCATTAAGTAGCCTTTTACGTTGTTTTTCTAATTTTATTAATGACATGATGACTTGTTATGTGAAGGCAATATTTAAGCGTTAAGTTATAATCTTTTATCATTATAAATATAAAAAATATCAATTCAAAAAGTTTAAAGGCTTAAAAAAAATCAAAATAAAAGATAATTTCTTTTTGTCAACAAGAGTTATAACCTCAAATGACACTGGCAATGGAAAAATCGAAATATATATGAGCTTTGATATAGGGACCTAACTAAACGAACTAAAACGGATGAAAACGTATAAAAGCAGGGCGTGGCGTGTATAAGCGAAAAACGTAAGAGAAGCGAAAATTTAAGTTATTTCTTAACGACCGTTAGTATAAAGGACTAACGATGCAAGTGTATGTGAAGAAAGTTTACGATATTGTTCACAATTTGAAAGTTTTAATGACTATATCGGTAATATAGATGTGTAATGGAGAAAATACGTTTTAATAAATATCTTAACCCTATATTATATTAGGTTTCAGAGTTAGATGTAAAGTAAAATATAAGAAGATAAGAAGAAAAATCATTTCGTTTAAAAATATCTTAAATTCTCCCTCTGAAATTCTTCTTATTCTTTATATTAGTATATCCATCTATTGTAAGATGAAAAGAAGATCGATGTTATAATTTGGTTTTAGTCATGCCAAACATCATAATCGCAATTTAAAATTTTCAAATAACACAACCTTTATTCAGACACAACGCCAAACACCCTCAAAAACCAGGTCCGTGATCAGGTTCGTAACTCAAGATTAATAGAAACTAAAGGTACGGAATTAGGCTCGGTGATAGCATGTGTAGGGCTGCAGGATCAAGTAGCAGTAGGCCAAAGTCACACCATAGGATATGTGTTTGTGGAAAATGACGTGAACATGACGAAGTGGTTAACTAGTGTGAGCTGTCATAGTCATTTAAAAGTGTATTAAATGCGTTGTTTTCCGCCTTTGTGATTAGGGGTGTTGATCGGTTCGGTTTTCGGGTTGTTCGGTTAATTTGGTTCGGTTAATTCGGTTAATTTTTTTTTAAGTCAACCCAAGAACCGAACCGAACCAAATTCAAATTCGGTTTCGGTTTTCGGTTGGTTCGGTTTTGGTTGGCCGAATAACCCAATTTCACTATTTAAAAAACAATTAATAATTACATATATATTTAGCGAAAAATATATTTCAGCGTAAAAGTGTTTTATTATATTATAATAATCTTTAATAGTATTTATTTATATATAAATATACATAAAGTTATATAAATGTATATATAAATATATAAAAATATATATTTATATGAATTCGGTTTTCGGTTTGGTTTCAATTCGCTAAACCTATATCCAAACCAAGAACCGAATTAGTAGTTCGGTTCGGTTCGGTTTTATAAATTCGGTTCGGTTATTTTCGATTCGGTTATTTTCGGTTTTCGATTTTTGGTTTATTGATCTTTTCGGTTTCGCTTCAACCCTATTTGTGATAAACAAGGCTTTTGATATTTTATACTTTTCATAAAATGGTTTTTGTTTGGTATTTGGGATAAAGATCCTCTCATATCACTGAATTTGGTATTTGTTATTAAAGTTTTTCAAAAATTTGTTCAAAGTTGCTATAGTTTCATTTTATTCATTCAGGTTACTGAATTTTAAAACTTTATTCATTAAGATTACTAAGGGTGTGTTTGGTATCCCATTATGGGAATCATATTATGACTATGAAAGTGATTCAAAGTGTTTGTTTAAGATGAGAGGATCCACCACTATGGTAATGAATGATAAATATAATTCATACTTCATATACATTAAAAAGGCTAGGTATGGATCTTTCATAGGTGGGGGACCCACCACTAATATCAAACTCATACTCATTGTCATTCATGGCAGCATACCAAACGCACCCTAAACTAATAAAAATATACGTTCAGGTTACTAAACTTTGAAACTTTGTTCAGTCAGGTTACTGAACTTATCAAAAAATATACATTCATGTTACTCGGACTAACACTGAATTTATCGAAGTGTATGCTTCCAAAAGATCAGTAACCTAAGTGAACAAAATGAAACTATAGTAACTTAGGACAAATTTTTAATAAATTTTAGTAACTTTTTTGTACCGTAATTTTTTTTTTGCTTAATAAGTATATCATTTGCATACCAAACTTTGTTAATATATCAAAGAATTAATCACTACACTTCATCTCTATTTCATCCAATGGATGAGATTAAACCTAATATTTTAACAAACTCATTTTTATCATTTTTTAAAAATATTAATATATTTTAGGAGAATTGCATATATACACACTAAAACTCAAAAACTTGCATATTTCTCTAAAATACAAGTTTTCAATGCATGATGTACAATGCAAATTAAGCATGTGTTTGGGTATATATGCAAATATGCAAGTTTTGGTGAGTATATATGCAATTGCCCCTAACTTGAATATATGGAAACTTTGTTTTTGAACGTTAAGCATTACCACACAAGTAGCAACGATACAAGTACCTTACAAATATTGTTTTCCAAACATTATTAAATAAGATCGTAAACTTAAACCATCGATACCTAAGACTTGCCCTATTAATCTAGGTCGCGTGTTGGAGTAGTTTCTTTTACACACTTGATTGTGCTTTATCTTGGTTGCTATACCACTAAGGTGAGTTCATAGCCCACCTTTCACTTGTTATACAATTCCCGTGGGGGAGATACATCCTACAAATCTGAACACAAGTCATTTTACAAAATGTATGTTATTCCTGATATTATTATTGCCTAAGTATCAGCATTTGCCATCCAAAGTATATGATTGGGCTTGAGAAGCTTCTGGTCCAGTGGGTCCGTAAAACTCACTAAGATAAGCCGTATTATTGAACCAGACAAAACAACAAGCAATGAAACCAAAGATAGATATAACCGCTAAACTATAAGATGAGTAAGCCTCTCTAGACCATACAAGTGCGCGTCGAGCCCATGCGAAGGGGTTTGATTAAGATATGCCAAATTCCACCAAGTATACAATCCCTCACTATCATGAACCATTAGTTACTTGCGAGTGAATCGCGAATATTGTGGATAGATCTATTGGGGCTGACAACCCCGTTTGGGTTAACTTTGTGGTTACCAAACGTGTAATATTTGAGATTCCTAGGTAATTGGAAACTACCTACTCGGGGGCATTGTTACTTATTTATATCATTTTATAATACACCGTTAACGTTTGAGTGTCATGAGCTTAGAGCAATAATAGATGTTTTCTTGATAGTTGTCTTCGAAGCAATTATCACTATATATCTTGTGTTCAACTATTTAACTATAAACCTATGGATTTTACTAAACAATTTTGTTGGCTTTTTAGCATATTTATCTCAGGTAATTAAAAGAAGCTCAAAATGGCACGGAGTTGGCACAAGACCCGTTTGACGTGGCTTTAAATAAAGTTATCATTCCTTACAAACTTGACAATGAGTTTGGTGTACCTTAAACTATTTGGAATCTCTTTTGTATTCGCAAACATTAAGTTTTCATTGAGTGATAACAACTTTATCTTAATACGTCTCTTTTGAGTTGTTTTCTATGATTATGATTGTGATCTATGAAGTAATACCCCCGTTTAGCCTTCCGTTGCTATGTTGAAATTTCAGGGTGTTACAGATTGGTATCAGAGCTATGGTTATAGAGAACCAAATTGTATTTTAAACACTGGACTATAACTAGGCTTTCAAAACGGACCATTTTTACACCCCACTACCTTACGCCCTCCGTGCCTACATTTTACCAACACTATGTATAGAAGTTTGCTTAGCAGATAATACATAACCGACTAAACATTACTTGAAATGTTTTAATGACTTACATTTACTATTTTCAAGTTAGTTAAGTATAGAGATTTCCTTAGCAGATGATGCATGACTAACTAAAACTTTATTTAACATATGTTAGTGACTTATAATATTTATTATTTATGAGTTATTACAGTACCATGTCTTCAGCTTCTCACCCTATTGTCTTATCATCAAATTATGAGATCAAGGATGCCATGTCGTCCACTACTGTACCGGTATCACCCGCGGTCCCGACTCCTATCTCAACGGAGGCTGCATCTAGGCAGATTGAACCCTTTGAGGAGGGTGAAGTCTCACCCACACCACATGTGATTCCTGCTTCACCAGCCTCACCTGAGGGTTCCCCAGCCTACTCTCAGCTGTCTGACGACGTATACATGCGGGTCAGACAAACTTACTATACTTCAGGATCGGAGGTAGATGATGAGCTATCTGATACTAAGACCTTTGAGACCACTGATTCATCATCATCCCCACCTACACCAGTTCACCGGGGTAGGCGAGTCGTCTCCTCCAGCCTTATGAGCCTGCACCCTTTGGACGACCCTATAGACAATACCGTAGAGGTCCTACCATGATGCACACTGTCCGGAAACGGGTGCATGCACCATCAACTTCACTTGTGCCATTACCAGATCATATCATACCCTCACCACCACTATCTCCAGCTCCACCACTACCACCATCTTTTGTGCCACAACCACCATCTTATCCACCATCACCTATCCCACCACCTCCACCAGAGATGACTACTTCATTGCCACCACCGACTGTTTTCTACTATCAGATTACTACTGTTCCATTATCATCTTCCATTTCACCACCTACATCATCACCCCAACCTATCTCGAGTGACCCATTTCCACCTCGCAAGAGGGCCCGTTTCCTCGAGCCATCTTCTTTTGATCCTTACGTCGAGGCTGCTGCTCGCCCCAGACTCCGCAGGAGGTCTGATGATCGCCGATGGTCATTCCTCTTGCCTATCATTCGTAGATGGAGGACCGAGGAGGGTACTCCTAGTATTAATGAGTTGGGAGAGAGTTTCGCTACTGCTGCTGCTAGGGTTCTCCCTGTTACAAGAGAGCCTGTTCATCATACCATTCCTCTATTGGCAGCCATATTGGTCAGACATGAGGAGCATATTGACACGATCCTAGGGTACATGGATGAGGTTTCGTTGGATCGTATTGAGAATGCTGAGGAGGAGATAGAGAACCTGGTGATTGGACGAGTGGCTATAGAGGAGGTGTTTGATATGATGGGTGCTCAGCTGCAGGAGACCCGAGAGATTGTTACTAATTTAGGAGAGAGACTAGTGACAGAGAGATAGGAGGTACGAGAGTTGAGAGATCATGCTGAGTCGATGAACGAGGTGATTGAGCGTTAGACTGATGAGCTCATTATGGCTCGCACTCGTATTGCGACCCTTGAGCGTATGGTAGAGGACTCCCAAGTTAGAGAGTGGGAGAAGGATCAGGAAGTGACTAACTTGACAGAGTTAGTTCAGGAGCTTCAGCGTCGATTGGGTGATGCACCAGGCAGTACCGAGATTAGAGATATGTCATTTGTAGCTTAGAGGTATCGTATCCTGCCGAGTGTAGCAATTAATAAAAGGCGCTTTGATATAGTGTAAATTACCAAATATACGTGATAAGCGAGAATCGATGAATCGACCCTTTAGGAAAAAGGGTCAACACGCAAAACCCGCGAATACTCGATAAGTGATACCGGTTCGTTTCCCAACGAGGAGTGACGGTTACGTTTGAGGTTTGTTATTAAAGTGCTTGAATGGTTCGGGAATTTACGTTTTTTGTTACGTTTTCTAAATATTAAAGAACGGGGATGAAAATAAAGCACGTAAACAAAGGTAAACACTAATTTAACAACTACTGAGCATAAGAAACAATAAAACGATACTAAACTACGTCCTAAGGCATTAAAACTAAAAAAGGAGAAAAACCGGGAACATCCCGAGCCCTAAAAGTGAAAATGTTGCAATTTAAGGCCTACGGGTGCAAAACTAATTTTCCTACGTCCTAAACGACTAAAAATAATTTTATACAAAAAGCCGGTATTTTTTCGACTTTTAATTTATTTATTACGAATTAAAAACTAATTTAAACTAATTAATTAATAAAAAATACTAAATGAAGATAGAAAAATGTGAAAAATTACAGAAAAATACTTTGGATTAAACTAAATGCAAGAAAAATGAAAAAGGTGGCATTGCTTTTTAGAAATAAGTTGTGAAAAAGGAATTGAGCTTAATAAGCTTAAACTGAAAAGTTATATTAAGTATTAAATAAGGAAGTGGATAACACGCAACATCAAGTAGTAGAGATGGTAGTGTGTTTGGTGTTGGGACAGTGAGTGTGGAGACCCAGGTTCGACCCTGTGTCTTTGCGCTTTTTTGCACTTATTTTTTTTTCATTTTTTTTTTCTTTTGCAAACTAAATGATAAGATCAAAAAGCATTATTAACAAAGATTTATACTTGGAAAGTCTAAAAATAAGTTGTATAACAGCTTATTTCCCCAACAGATTGGACATAGGGGCTGTTTGGTTCAATGGCTATCTAAGGGCAACTAAAAGCTATAGTAATCTTATCAAAAAGCTAAAGAAAAAGTATACTAACTGAGAACCTAAAACTTCCTAATCTAAAATACCTAATGGATCACTAATAATCAACAATTAAGACTGATAGGCCATTCAAAAAGCTATTCAAGCTGTTGTGATTCAAACAGCCTGAGGAACCATGTTCAAGCTTATTTTTAAGCTAATAAGAGCCTATGGAAATCTCTAAAAAGCTAAAACAGATTACAAGGATGTTATAGGTTATCTAAAAAACTAAATTGCAACAAAAATTGGCTTGATATGAGCTTTCTAAAGGACTAATAAAAAGTGGAAATGGGGCACTAAGGACTGATCTCAGAACACAGAAAAGGGCACAAGGCAGATTCAAGGGCAAATGTAAGCTATCAATTAAGCTTAAAATTCTAACACAAGGTGAAATAGAGAGAGTTCGTACTACCAATTGCTTGTGCTAACAAGATCAAAGACTAAAACTAACTTTAACTAACTTAAAAATAGGATTAAAAAGTGACACTTGGGGCAGAATTGTTGCAACTGTGAAGACAGAAATTTGCACACTACTAAAAAAAAGCTACTAATCCAATCTAAATAAACTTGAACAGAATAAAGTAATATTAACTAAACTAACTAAGACCAAGTGAAATGATTTTGGCACCTAAAATGGGTCAAAAACTGATATCTGACCCAACTTTAGTGCTGATCCAAACACTCCCTTATGGGAAGTTTTGGCTTTTAAAGCTAAGTTGAACCACAAAACTTGATGATTTTCAGTGAAAACACCTTCCTTAGAATTAAAAACAGATTTAAAACAAGAATTTAACAAGTTTGCATTACTTTAACATGAACTTTCAACAGCAGTACATAAACTTGAAACAAGATGAACTTTGATTGAAACTTAAAAAAAATTATACAAATGGAAATTAAAAGTGCTTAACAGAAAGTAAATTTTAAATACTTAAAACATTACAGAATAAAAAAATGGACTAGAACAAGTAATATTCTATACAAGTCTTTACATTTTAACTACTACTCTATTTATACTAATATAAAACTGTCTTCTCTTCTTGTCTTCCTGCTACTGTGTGCTTTGTATGTGAGGAGAGATGAGAGAGTTGTAAGCTTGAGCTTGTTGCAAATCCATCATAGCCCTTCAATTTCCCTTGGTGCCCAAGCCATAAAATCACAGCCATTGATGGGCATTTGTTGTGTATTGGATTGCCAAGGTGGCAATGAAGTCTTGTGAAGTGGGGGACCAAGGGATTTGTGGGAAAGAAAGGGACAGAGGAGAGAGGAGGGTTCTACTTTTGCCTTTTGGCGCCAAGGATATTGGTGTTTCCTGGGATTTGACTAAGGCTTGGTCAAAGTGGGGTATGGGTAGAACAAAAGCGAGTAAGAGGGTTTTAGGGAGATGGGTGGAAGGTTCAAGGGTGAGGGGGTCACAAGGGTGTGGTAAGGGGTTCATGAGGGTAAATGAAGGGGGTCAAAAGCGGTTTAAGTTTAGTAGTAGTGGTTTTAAGTTTAGTAGTTTTTAAAAAAAGTATTTAAGTTTTTGTTATTTTAAAACTAAAAAAATGTTTTAGTATTTTTTTAAAGGGTTTGAATAATAAAAAAATGGTTTTAAATAAAAAAAAATTAGGTTTAGGGGTAAAATAATGATTTTTTGGATTTTGGGTAAAGGGTAGATTGGTAATTTGGGTTCGGGTGAAAGGGTAAAAGTGTAATTTTGGTTTAGGTTAGGGTTTCGAGTCCGTTTTCCCAAGCTCACTCCCAAAACGTGTTCCGGGTCTTAATTTGACCAAAGAACGCAGAAAATCACTCCCGACTACGTCTTCACTGCACTTTTTCCAGTCCGAGCCCATTTCTGTCTGTTTTTGCCCTGTTTTCGATCCTTTGTACCTGAAACACATAAAAACACACTCCAAGGATATCTGAAGTATAAATGGGTATATTTCAGTGTTTTTAGACATTTTTGTGGGTTTCCCGGGCTTAAAATGATGAGTAAAAGGCCACTCATCACGCTTGTATCATTTTGTTTTGTAAAACAATTAATCAAATTATTAATTTTATGTCGTTGATTATGGATTTGCTATATTATGAGGTTGATTTATGTTTTCATGGTTGCTTACTTATATTCATGTGTGTTATGGTTCTCTTATATATCGCCACGATATCGGTTTATGTGAGCCGAGACGATCATTTATGATTCCATGTGTGTTGTGATCCTATTCAGACATGTCGGGATGTTATATATGATTGCTTGATTTCTGCTTGTGATGATTATGTTTCATTTAGTACTTGATTGATGTGATGTGATGATCTCGACTATTATGAGTTATTCGTGATATTTCCACTTGTTATGATGTTGATGATTTTTGGGTACTAACGTATACATTTGTGTATTTATAGAAGTATGCCTCCTAAAAAGAAGACTTCCACAATGATGCCAACTGCTATTCAAATGTTGGTAAATGAGGGTATCGCTGCAGCTTTTACAAGACGCCCCAAAAAGAGTGTCCACATAGACAGCACTGATAACAACACTAGTGGGAGTAAAACAATAGTAGCTAGCAAATGTATTTCAAGGAGTTCATGAACTGAAAACCAACATTTTTCAAAGGGGTGAAAGAGTTGTGGGCCTTATTCACTGGTTTCGGCGAACCGAATCAGTGATTCTAAATGACTATACCAAAGATTGCAAGGTCCAGTTTGCTACAAATACATTGTTGGAAGATGCTCTTTCTTGGTGGAAAGCCTATGCCAAACCAATTGGCATTGAAGAAGTGATGCGTGGGTTCGGGGTCGAGAAAACCTCCTTTTCTACGAGCAAGCTTTTCAACCCTCTAGGCAGTGAACCTAATCGTTGTAGTGTAGTATGGGGTAAGCCTCGGGGATTGATTTCGTTCTGTAGGGGAATAGGAATGCTAGAAAGAAATTTATGATGAGAAGGTGGGGTTGAGGATGATTCTTTTTTATCTTTTTTTATGTTTTTTAGAAAGCAAGAGTAAAATCTCGGGGCAAATGATTGGGGGTGGTACTTCTACCAATTTATCTACTTCTACTAATTATCTAATGTAACTAATTACTACGGATAGCTATGTTTAATTGAAGTGTACTCATATGGTGATTAAAGATGTGTTCACTTAGATACTATTACTCCCTAGTTATCTTTTATTGGTTGGTTGAATTGTCATGTCCTTTATCTTAACGCGTTGTATTCCTATTAGTCGTAGGGGGTGCGTATTCCCTAGTTCTATGAGGTTATCGCTCCTATAGGATTCACGGGATCGGCAAGCACAAGACTATTTCCTCCGAGCACCCTATCGTTTTCAATCATACTTACGCAATAAATTCAACGAAAGCTTAGTTGCACTCCTAAGCCTATATCAATTAAGACAAGAGACAACCTAACAACAATCAACAACTAGGATTCATAGATCTAAGCAAACACACAAGTAATTTAGCTAGACATGTTAGACAAGCAAGCATGCACACAATCATTTGAACATGGGGTAGATATAATGATAAATTGGAATAACAAACTTATCTTGATGTGTAAAATAGGGTATTGGACCCTAGAATACTGTCCAAGTCGGACTACAAGTGAGTTAGGGTTTGCTCTCCAAAATTCTCCCTCTTAAAATACAGAAAAATCGAATTCTATGTATAGATTTACAATCGCGACGGCGTCGCCTTTTGCTAGCGACACCATCAGGTCGCCGTCATTAGGGTTTCGTTTTGGCCAAGTCATCGTTGGGACGGCGTCACTTGAGAGATTTGACGCCGTCGGTCTTTAGTTGCGACGTCGTCTGTGTCTTGGATCTAGGTCGTCTGGAGTGAAAAGTGTGAGTGACGCCCTCCACATATTAGGCGTGACGCCGTCAGGCTTTAGGACTAGAAATTCCACTGAGCCGTCGCGTGCACTTTTTGATCAAGTCTTCATAGAGGGACGGCGTCTCCCTTTGGATGGGACGCTGTCAGGTTCTGCTGAGCAGCCTTGAGTGTCTTCGATCTTGACTTTGTCATTTTTATCATGTTTTTGCTTCTTTTCGTCCAAATATGCTTCATTCCAGCATTTTGCTTACAAAAGACCTAAAAAGTGAAAAAGAACGACTTTAAGCAGTAACAGATATAAAATGTGTCGAAATATGGCTTAAATGACCCTCTAAAAGCGTACATTTTAAATCCTTATCAAATATCCCTACACTTGGTATTTGCTTGTCCTCAAGCAAATGTGCTTTTGGCCAATCAATTTATAATTTAGGAGGCATGAAGCATTGGTTTAAAATAGTGTACAACAAGTAAAAGCGCCACAATAATCAAAACAAGTACGGAAATTATATACTAGCACCTCACAAGTGGTGTTTTGATTCTCTCATCTCTCTGGTTTATATGAAATATAATATGAATGGAAATGGAAGATAAACACTCATTACCTGGCATAGTACATAGATTACCATAAGCTTGAGAATAGATCAAACCTCCACCGCTTTGGCATAAGCACCTAGGAACAACTATCTAAGAGGTCTTTACAAGGGTTGTAACGTTAGGCTTAGGGCAGGGAAATAAATGGTTTTATTGGATGGGGGATATTTAGTGGTGGCAAGTCAAAAATCTTATGTTACAAGCATGTAAAGCGTGGCGTTGCAAAGCCAAGACTCGACTCACTAACACTAGATAACTTGAAACAAAACAAACATAAATTAAAAAAATAAACATAAAGATAGATGTAGAATGGTAGCCCGTTTTTTTTTAATACCTTTTTACTCTACCATCCTCTACGATAACATCTGTTACATATTGGTTTTCACAAACACACAATCATAACATATGGAATTCGAATGAGACTTGAGTCTAGAGAGAGAAAGTAGAGAGAGTTGGGAACTTCTAGTGAGATAAAGAAAAATGTATTATGAAGCTCCAACCCTTTGCCTTGGGAGGCAAAGGGTATTTATAGTATCTTACATGAAACTGTTGTTCCCTACTCACTATCGTATAAAATACTTTAAGTACGTAAAACAAACTAATAGTAAATCAATGACTGAAAGTAATGTAAGTAAAACACACTAATAAATTTTCAACGTTTATATTCTTATTAGAAATGAATCAAAGAATACATTACCCATGTACTTTGAACAAGCTTGGGATTGAAATGATAAAGTGTTGGTAACTCCTCACTAAGCTCGGGGCTAAGTCGAGCACAACTACTATGGAACCACCGAGCTATCTCGGGGACCGAGTTGTATTTGGAGGAGTGAAAGATGGCTTGTGTGTGTGTGTTTTAAAATTCACAAGCTTGAATCTTTCACTCCATCTCTTATGCTATTTATACAAGTATGAGTTTTAACTCTATCCTAAGTGACAAGCGACATATTCTGAAGACAAAATCTCGATGTATTTTGTCTGCATTCAAAAACTAATACAGTGAGGGACAAATCCACTTTCTACTTGTCAAGATCGATCTTTGAGCCTTCGGGGAAAGTTGAATTCTTGAAGATAAGCACTCCATCTTTATCGCTTCAAGCATAACCGTTTTGTCCGCCCATTCTTGATCTTCTCCACCTTGGTCTTTAGTCAAGTTTGTCTTGATGTTAGCAGTTGGTGAGGAGTTGAGGATTCGGTGAGTTATTGTCATCACTCAATGAATCCACCATCTTCTTCTTGACTCGATCTTCACCCCTTAAGTTCCGCCTTCTCGAGTGGAGAGACTACTTCTTCGCCTCTTCTTGAGTATCCGAAGGCGACTTCTTGAGAGACTATTCGCTCGGTGAGTTGTTCGTGTTTAAGGGATAACACTTAGGGTATTTTCTATTCAAATCCTAGACTTAAGGGGTTTGGGTATTCTTGAACCCAACGGTCTCCCTATTTGGATATACAAATAGCCTAAGTGTTTGATCGATGTAAGTGAGCAAATACCTTCTACTTACATCGAATGTACTAATGAACATAATAAAGAACAACGAATATTTTAACAAAAGCATACATCGTTTATTGATCAGATTACATAGTTCCTATTACTAGTACAAAAGAAAAAACAAATGATGTCAACTGATATGGATTCCCAGTGCTTCAAGCTTTGGTTTCTTTTTGAGGAGTGCTTCTTTGTCAGGGTGCTCTCTTATCTTGGCATTCAGGTCATTGCAGGACCTGATGTTTTCAGGAGTTTGGATTTAAGAGGCCACTGGTAGATAACTTGCCATTGTACCTACCCCTGGAAGATTAATGTCACTCCATCTTTGGAATGATGGGTTCCCATATACATCAATGAAGAAGAGTCCTCTTTCAGGCTCTTAAATGCAAAGACAGTTGACAAACTTTACACCTTCAGGTAGCTCCCTATTGCATTCCAGGCCAGGCACTTTGATTTTAGGCTCGGACTCAACCCTCTTTCATTTGCCCTGTGATGATTGAGGTTGAGATCCTTGAGTGCGATTAAGGCGGTGAATCCCGATATTCTTGGTGCTTCCTTAGTCTTTCATACCTTTTGCTAAGCATTTTCATCGACTCCTTAACCATCACATTACGCTTCTTTTCAATGATAAGACCAAGCTCATCGAGTTCGATGATCCCAAAGTCGGTGAATTTCGAGGATCATGAACCTCGAAGTGTCTTTATCATCCCCACAGACATTCATTGCGATGGTTTGGACTTGGGGATGATTCGACATCGATGATTTTCTCGGCGACCTTACGCTTGTCATTGACCAGTTGTAGTGGTCAATTCTTTCTTACTGATGGTCGTAGCTCTTTGTTCTTTTCATCTAACTTCTTTCTCATCTCGACCATTTGAGTTGCTGAGCATCCTTGAACCACATCTGCTCGAACCTTTTCAAGCTTCTTAGGATCAATTCCAATGTTCTCGGCTTCCTCAAGAACAACTTGTACAGTGCTTCTTTGCTCTTTCTTTCTTCCTCGCCTAGTTTCCTCCTTCTTTCTTCCTTAGCAAGATAGGCACTTAGTTGTTGTGGGTGGCAGTACTCGATGTTGCCGATCATATAGGGGATCTTTTCGGGCTCGAAGTTTGCATTTGGCCTTTCCTTTATCCGGCACGAGGAAGATGTTGCTACCAAGGGTGGTGTTGTTGTCATGATTGGTGTTGCCACTGCTATTGTCATTGTTGTTGTTGTTGGTGGGACTGATGATAAGGGAATTCTTGGAAGCGGTTGAGTCGTCTCCCTTCGATTGTGAGAGGAGTCTCTTGATGGTATTATCCCCTCAATTGTTCTTTGCAACATCAGTGAGAGCAAGAGTTGCCTCGGACACTGGGGGAGTTGGTGCTTCTTGACCTTTGAAGGCTTGATAGATCTCCGTGACTATAGCCTTAATGTTAGTTGTATCATTTTGAAGACCAGTGACCTTTTCTTCCAAATTGGCCTAAGAGAGTTCCAAGGCAGTCATTCTAGGCCCAAGATTCCAAGCCATTGAAGGTGATGCCTTAGCCAAAGTAGTCACTTGAGCATCCAAAGAACCCAATGTAGCCTGAAGAGACTGAAGGGAGGACTGAAAACCCTGAACATTGGCAGACTTGAGCATGTTGATTAGTTCAGTGAGGCTGGAGGAATTCTTCATGTAAGCCTCGGTAGCCTCCAACACTTTAGAATTGAGTGTTGGGTCTTCTTTCACAGTGTCTTTAAGTTCATCCAGCTTGGTGTGAGATTCCTGAAGATTGATGAGAAATTTCTTCAGGTTGTCATCAAGCCTTTCAAGATTATCATACATAAAATCCCTGTGCTCATCAGCGTTTGTATGGGCAACAATAACTTCAGCTTTTAGGTCAGCATAGCTAGCAACAACTTCAATGTGTTGATCCCATAAAGTTTCAGTAACCCCAGAGTATAGCTTCTTTGAAGCTTTAGTGATCCACATAACTAGTTGCCTCTCTGTCAGTGGAAGAGTATTGTTAGGAATTAGAAATTCCAGGTATTAAAGAGTCGGTCACCTCAAGTATATGTAATCGTTAGAAAGCTCGTAGTCGTAGTTATTTTAAGCTAAGTAGTATTTAGTTAAGTAACACCGTGGAGGACGGACGGGTCTTTACCCATCGTATGCGATCCACACCCGTTGTGTGGCGTTTTATGTAAGACTATAAATACTCTCTACCTTGCAAGATAGAGAGTTGGAGCTCATAATAATATCTTTCACTTTCTCTCACTAAGTTCCCTAAACCTCTAACTTTCTCTCTAGAATTCCATTTATCGCCAACTTGGTGTTTTGGTTTGATGTGTAAGTGAAAACTAATATCCTATAATTGGTATCAAGAGCCATGGTTAGATCATATCTTGCACATCTTTGGATTTCTAGTGGTTTTAGGTGGTTTTAGTTTGAAAAAGTTTAGTGGTTTGTGCATCATTTGGTTGATTTCTTGTGTTAAAGCGTGGATTTTGTTAGTACTTTTATGTTTAGAATCATCACAAGTGTTTAGGTTTTCATTTGGTAAGCTTGAATCATCTTGGTTGGGTTGTTTTGGATTGAAAAGTGATGTTTGTGATGTTTTTCTTGCTAGCGACTTGACCTACAGTTTCTTTCTTGCTAGCGACTTGCTTTACATTTTGTAGCGAGTTCTGATTAGTGGAGTTAGCGACTTAGGCCTAGCGACTAACAAGACAAGTAGTGGATGCTCTACTACGGTGGCGACTTGGTGCTAGCGACTTGGTAAGTAGCGAATTGCTATTTAGCGACTTGATTCTTAGCGACTTGTATCTTAGCGAATTCTTGCCAAAATTTTGCTAGCGACTAGAGACTTAGCGAGTTGCTATTTAGCGACTTGTCTTTTGTTTAGCGACTTGGGACTTTAGCGACTTGGTGGAACAACGAATTAGAAGATAGCGACTTGGTGCATAATTTTCTAGCGACTTGGGTGATTTCTTTACGGTTTCTCTTGATTTAGTAAAATCCGTGAAGAATCTATTTCGGTTTAATCATAGAGTTATAAAATCCGTTTAATTTGTCATCATGTCTACCAACGTTTCTACAATCATCTCCTTTGCCGAGGATGTTCAAGCGGTGGTTCGGATACTCGTCCACCCATGCTTGAGCCAGGCGACTACGATTCTTGGGCTCAACGAATCAGTTATCTTGTCTTGGAAAGGAAAATGGTGTCAACATTCTCAAATCCATTGATGAAGGACCGTGTCGAGTTGAGGCGACTAGAGATGTACTTGATCTTTGCAGAAGATGGAACTACGATTCTGGAATGGACGGACCAAAGATGTATGATGAGCTTGATGATAAGGAGAAAAAGAGATTCGATCTTGATATCGGGGCTTAACATTGTTCTTCAAGGTCTTCTAAAGACATCTTGTCACACCTCGCCGCAATGAAACACGAGGTGCTGTGATGGAGTAGTACATTGCATAAGTTATAGGTAACACCATACAAGATTTAAAGGAAAACATTATATTTTACAACAAGTTTTACATCGTTTCAAAAGATAAGTCATAATACATTTAACACAAGTTCCCAACGATAACATCTGTTTTAAACATTTGCAAAAGATAACATAACATAAGTGAAAAGTGCCCATGCAATGCATCCGAAAATTCACCACTTACTTGATCACCGAAAAGCATGATAAAAGCAGTCAACTATGGCCATAGTTGGTGAGTTCCTGAGTTTAGTACACCAAGTAGTTTCCAAAAGCAGAAGATCAATTGGTTGTCAAAGTTTGAAAGGGTCCATTATGTATGCAGCGCATTTATGGCATAAAGGGTTCCACTACTTAAGCCGATTCAGCCGAATATATTGCCCCTACGTGCAACATGCTCTAACCTAGCATGAGAAGGTGATTCTATGCACTCCGGTTAGTAGAGTGAGGGGTTGGCTCTGTCCCTAAATAGCGCTATCCATAGATATCAACGGCTCGTCCCGTACAGTGGGAGGGAGTTAATAAGTAGTGTGGTATAATGGGACTTTTACAGTCGTACATATATAGGCGCCAAACATAAGCATACATACCAGTTTGCACAGTATAGCAGAGCATAGCTCAGTAGATTGAATCAGTTCAGTAAATCCATAATTTCATAAATGCACAACCAATTTAGTTTTAAGTAATCATAGCATGTTTTTCACCCCAAAAGAGTAAAACAGTAAAATGGGGCTGTGAAACTCACCTTAACAAGTAAAAAGCGTGAGTACAAGAGCGAGCACAAGAAATATCTTAAAAGCAACCCTCGAACGTAGACCTCCCTAGACGCGACCTATGGCAAGTAAAAATACTTATAAAATTTAAATGATATGCTCGGACAAAAGACAATAACTAACTAGTCACCCATTTAGACGCGTGAAAATACATTACTTATACCAAAAATATGTAATTGAACTAAATAATTTTCATAAAACTTATGTTTTCAACTTACGTAAAAGATTTCAAAATATATTTCAAACTAATAATTGTCCATCTTAAGACTTTACGTATTTCTTCATCTAAAATCTAAAATAGCCAAACATGTTTTAAAATACTTTGAGGCTAAACACTACTTTGACATAGCATCATATATATAATAACATGCTTATAGTAACTTTCATTATATTTTATATTTAAATATTGGTATTGTAGTGTTCTTTCTTTCAATTCAGAATACATATTTACTTGGCTTCAAAAGTAGATTCTATATTATATAAGTCTCCTGAACAAAATAAATATTAGTTCAATTAAGATGTTTCACTTTAAACAAGCATGTGATGACTTGCATGGTTGTTTTAGTATACTAAAAGTATTAATTAAACAAAAGAAAATCAGTAAATACTTAGATGTCATATACTAAAAGTATTAATTAAACAAAAGAAAATCAGTAAATACTTAGATGTCATATGTGTACATAGTTCATGCATTTTATAACCAACATGTCATATTCTCTTTTTTTTTTTGTAAATATATAGTTTACTCATTATATAAGAAGTTGATATGCTTAATAGCTAGTGCATCAAACATAATGTTCAAGTATATATGTTTACACCGAAAGCTAACATGGGTGATTTATAGTCATTTATATCATTTTTAAGGACACATGATACAAAGAGATAACTTAATTGTATTACAAAAAAATATGTTAACAACAAAAGGCTCACTTTGGATTCGAAGTTTACCGAAATGTTTACTCTTTTGTTTTATAACTGATGCTAGTGGTGAGATTGTGATACTTGGTTTATCTTCTCTTTACATATACCTTGAAATGGCTCCTAATTCCTCTATATTGTTCCCTGACATAGATATTCATATGTCTTTCTCCTAAAATCAGTTTGGTTTAATTTTAGTAGATAGCATGTACACGTATTTATGGTAATTATTTGACACCTCAATGCATTAGAATGTACACGTATACATATTAATGTAGTTGTATACATTAACAAAGTCCAGCTCATGTTTACTTTGTGACTAAGTCAAAATATTACATTTTTTTTAGCTACATAGTGGAAAAGAAATCAAAACATCTATACATGATTTTTCTTTTTAATTTATAAAGTTTTAGGATATTGTACTAACAATTATATTAACTTGGTAAATATATATATAAATAAGTACAATACATTTTATTATTATTATTATTATTATTATTATTATTATTATTATTATTATTATTATTATTATTATTATTATTATTATTATTATTATTATTATTATTAAGTGTGGGTGACACTAACTATTTTAAAATAGTTTGAGCATATCATTTATTTAGTTAACGTTAAATAAAATTATAGGTCGAAGTGCGTTCATACGCGAGGTGCCTAAAAATAAAGAACACGCTATATGAAAAAGGACGAGACTAACATAAAACTAGTTTAAAAGCATATTTTGAATCAAATATGTTATAAAATACTATCGGTCACTAACTTTGAGCTAAGGCGGTTGTTATAGTATCTCCCATTGAAAGGAATTTTGTCCCCAAAATTCAACTCGTTTCCTCTGAGGCAGGCATTCGTGAACAAGTGTGGGTACTTGCGTTTGATTTCGTCCTCGCGCTCCCATGTAAATTCAGGACCACGTCGTGAATACCACCGGACCTTCACAATGGGAATTCGACTCTGCTTCAATCTCTTGACCTCACGGTCCATGATCTCCAGTGGTTCTTCAACGAAGCGTAATTTTTCGTCCATCTTGAGTTCGTCAAGGGGCACATGTAAGTATGTATCTGCCAGACATTTCTTCAGGTTTGACACATGAAATGTATCATGAATGCCGTTCATTTCTTGGGGTAATCTTAGTCGATAAGCTACGAGGACCAATTCGTTCAATAATCTCGAGCGGTCCACATACCTTGGTGCTAACTTGCCCTTTTGCCAAATCGAACCATACCTTTCCAAGGTGATACCTTGAGTAAAACTTTATCGCCGGCGCTAAACTCTGGGGCCTCGTCGATTATCGGCATAGCTCTTTTGGCGATCTCTTGCGCCTTGAGCTTTTCCTTGATTTGAAATATCTTATCGGTTGTTTCACCCACGATTTCCGGTCGGTCGATTGACTTTCTCAACTTCACCCAAATAATAGGTGATCGACATTTTCGTCCGTACAATGCTTCAAATGGGGGCGCTTAATGCTTGAATAGTAGCTGTTGTTGTAAGAGAACTCAACTAGGGGAAGATGTGTATCCCAGCTCCCTCGAAAGTCGACAGTACATGCTCTAAGCATGTCTTCCAATGTCTGGATAGTACGCTCGCTCTGACCGTCGGTTTGAGGATGATAAGCCGTACTCATGTCCAAACGTGTTCCCAATGCCTTCTGTAATTTCTGCCAAAATCGTGACGTGAACCGACTATCACGATCGGATATGATAGACACAGGCACTCCGTGTCTTGCTACTATCTCATTAATGTAAATTCTCGCTAGCTTCTCCATCTTGTAGTCCTCACGAATCGCTAGAAAATGTGCAGACTTTGTCAATCTATCTACAATAACCCAAATTGTGTCATGCCCACTACTAGTTCTGGGAAGTTTTGTAATGAAGTCCATGGTTATTCTCTCCCATTTCCACTCAGGAATCTCTGGCTGCTGCAGCAATCCTGAGGGTTTTTGGTGTTCAGCCTTAACCTTCGAGCAAGTCAGACACTTGCTAACATACATGGCTATGTCCTTTTCATTCCGTGCCACGGTACATATCTCTAAGGTCATAGTACATCTTATCCCTCACGGATGAGCAGTACTTTGTTGTGTGAGCTTCGTCCATTATCGGGGTCCTTACATTGCTGTTGACGGAACCCGTATTCGATCTAAAAGTATAATCCACCGTCAACTTTTCTCTCCATCATCTTTCTAACCCTCTTAGCATTTCTGCTGGTGCATTTAAGTCCTTGGGCGCTTCATTTTGAGCTTCGATATCTTGCCCTTGATACCGAATGAATTGTGATACTCATAGCCCGTACAGCGCTTTTTTAACCCTTTCCTTCCTACTTAACGCGTCGGCTACCCGTTTGATTTTTCCGGATGATAGCGAATCTCGAAATCGTAATCACTGAAAAGCTCAATCCATCGCCTCTGCCGCATATTCAACTCCTTTTGGTCGAAAATATGTTGAAGACTTTTATGATCGGTGTAAATAACACTCTTTGTCCCATACAAATAGTGTCTCAAAGTTTGAGGCGAATACAATGACACCAAGCTCTAAATCATGGGTGGTATAATTCTTCTCATGAATTTTTAGGCGTCGGGATCGTATGCAATCACCTTACTCCTCTGCATCGAAGACACATCAAAGCCTCGGTTTGCGCGTCAAAATAAACCACAAAGTCGTCGGGTCCATCGAGTGTTAGAATTGGGGCATTACACGTTTATCTTTCAACATTTGAAAGTTGCTTGTTCTTCTCCCCAATCAAAGCGCTTGTCTTTTTGAGTTAGTAAGGTGAGAGGTTTGGCAATTCTAGAAGTTCGCGATGAATCGTCGGTAATAACACCGCCATCCTAAGAACGAGCGAATTTCTGTCGGTGATCTAGGGGCTTCCCAATTCTTTACCGCTTCGACCTTACTAGGGTCTACATGAATGCCATTGTTATCAATCACATGTCCAAGGAAATTTACTTCTTTTAGCCAAAATTCACACTTTGAAAATTTGGCGAACAACTTCTCTTTCTCGAGCAACTCTAAGATTAACTTAAGATGAACTGCATGTTCTTCCTTATACTTCGAATAGATTAAGATGTCGTCGATAAACACAATGACAAATTTATCTAGGTATGGTTTACATACGCGGTTCATTAGATCCATGAAGACCGCGGTGCATTGGTTAGACCGAAAGGCATAATTGTAAACTCGAAATGTCCATATCGAGTTCTAAAGCGGTCTTTGGAATGTCGGCCGTGTACTCTTAGCGATGGTAACGGAGCGAAGGTCTATCTTGGAAAATAACGCGATCCTTGCAATTGATCGAACGGTCATCAATTCTTGGGAGAGGGTAGCGGTTCTTAACGGTCAATTTGTTCATTTCATGGTAGTCTATACACATCCGGAGCGAACCATCCTTCTTCTTGACAAATAACATGGGTGCTCCCATGGTGAACAACTAGGTCGAATGAAACCCTTATTTTGGAGCTCTTGGAGTTGATTGAACAACTCTTGCATTTTAGTAGGTGCCAAGCAGTGCGGTGACTTCGCCCTTGGCGTTGCTCGAGGATTAAGTCTATGTGAAATTCAACTTGTCGAAGAGGCGTAATCACGATAGGTCTTGGTGATACTTTAGGGAAGTTTCTTACAACGAGGATGTCTTGAGTTTCCGTTCACTGTTTTTATATTCATAAGGTGCTTCAACTTTCCTTGGTGCTCTCCATAAACCTTTAGTACTTGCGCTCGGTAAGGGTATTCGAACTACCTTCTCATGGCAAACAATTTCGACTTTAAACTTTGATAACCGGTTCATTCCCACGATTCGTCGAACTTCCATGACCAAAAGGTATTAAGTCGATAGCAAAAGCATGGCCTTCTAACACTAAATTGCACCCCGAACAATTCTATTGGCTTTTACCCTTTGACCATTTGCTATTTCAATTTCATAACTAGGGTTCGATATACTAAGTTTTGCATTAATTAAGGGCATAAATTGCGTGGAAATGAAACTATAATCGGCGCGAATCAAATAGTGCGGTGGCATAATGATTGTTTAAAGAAAAAGTACCGTCGCGATGTTTGGGTCTGACGAGCTTCATTGGCACCCATGAGGTAAACTCTTCCATGAGCTTGATTGTCATTATTCCTCGGTTTGGATTTCCTCCAATAGCCAATCTTGGTTGGGCGATTCCTTCCTTGATTAGCCAATCTTTGGATTTGGGCGATTCGGTTTCCTTGGCAGGGGCTCTATTCAATCTTGGGCGGGTTCTCCTTAGATGATCTCGACTTCCACACTCAAAGCAAGTCAACCCTGGTCTATCATTGATAACCCTACATGTACATTGATTGGTGAAGTGACCCACTTGCTTACACTTTCTACACACCCGACAATTTCCCGTGTGATGGAAATGGCACTTGGTGCATTGCGGGAGTTGACCATCACACTAATTTGGTCCTTGGGCTGCCATCCCAAAATTTCCTGTAATCCTCTGTCTTTTGTCTGAGTAAACTCTACCCCGGTTCCTTAATTGATTATCTTCTCTCCTTTTATTCCCAACATTGTCTCTTTTCCACACTCCAGCTCTAATCGCATCATTGGTTAGGCGATTTGCCAAAACCATTGCACTTTGTATAGTAAGTGGGTTTCTTTGATAACCATCCTCGGATCTCAGGAGCTAATCCCCATATATAACGATCAATACGCTTGTCCTCTGGAGTGACCATATGAGGCACTAGCCTCGCGAGTTCATGGAATCGGGTGGTGTACTTGTCTATATCACTAGCTACCATAGTATGATTCCAAAATTCTGACTCCAACTTCTGCACCTCACCTTTAGGACAATATTCTTCAAGCAGCAATTTCTTGAATTCTTCCCAAGTTAGTCGAAATGCGACGGCGTCCACAATTTGCACTTGAGTGTTCCACGGTCAAAGCCCTACATTGGAGTAGACAAGATCGTACTCCACCTTTTGATCACACGAACACTTGCGATATGGAGCACATACTCCATGCTTTCTATCAAGACAACGATCAACATCACCTTCCTTGCCATGGTATTCCTTGGGCTTGCAAGACATAAATGTCTTGTAGGTACATCCTTAGTTATTGTTTATGGGGTTTCCTCACAGGTTCCCGCGGTTGGCATTAAGGGATTGATGAAGTCGGTGATAAGGTGCGGTATTCTTTGCATTAATACTTCCTGCCAAACTATCCCTTCCAAATTGTTAGGCCGATCCTCATTTGTTGGTGTTGGTGTTGCGTGTGTTCCTTCGTCTAGACATGGTTCTACAATTTATCACAAAAATTTATTTAAGTAAAGTTTTGACCAAAATGAATTTCAAGTAATATACATAATATAATGTAAATTTGAAATTTATCACAATAGAAATCATACAAATAAAGACGTTACAAAAATTTATATAAGGAAAATGATAAACATTATTTCATACATAATTTGGTTACTAACATTTGACAAAATTTGGCATTTAGCCTTACATTATAATATAAGATTTTGATACAAACATAACCCTACCGTCTACGTACAAATAAACCATACAACTAACTATTTACAAAGGAATCTACATGTACATAAGTTTAAACAAAAGACTACATCTTCGACCCAGTCACAGTTAACCCGGAAACACAACCATCAGGGCAAGTACCAACACCAAGATTAGTAAGAATATCACTGCGGACAAATAAAAGTACCAAACCATCTGGCTAATCTCTCTAGCCTCATTAGCTGTACCTAAAGCCCTGGTTACCTGCTGTGTCAACCTCTCAGCTATCCCAAAAAAATTAAGTAGAAGTTGTGCCTGATACTCAACTCCTATCCTGCAGTCTAGAAGCTCTGCGGCTAATTGTTGCATCCTCCCTAGCTCTTCCAATGTCATCACGACTCTTGACTCATTGGAACTCCGGTAACCAAGCGAGTGCGTATCCGCATCGGTCGAGGTCCTATAGGGTATCGATGTGGCTCATATGATTATGCCTACTATACATCACTTTCGGTTGTGCGGCGTATGGTTCGAGATGATGATGATGGCCCACCAAAGTGATACTCACCTCTGGCTGATAGTGATGGCCGGGGACCCATCTCCTGTACAAGATTCTGATGTGAGGATGTCCCTAAAGATATTCTCTCTGGGATCCGGACACTCATCCTTGCAGCCTGCCTCCTAATAGGGCCACGGTTAGTTGGAGAGGATAGAATGGATGTCGGTGCATGTGTGGGACTGGGAATACTAGCGGGTCTCTCATTACTCACCTCATGCTCAGACTCGGTATCTTCCATGGGATCCTCCTCAGAGTCCATTGTGGGGTGTCTAGAAAGACTAGCGGTGTGTCACTGAGTCACTAGCGGTGGGAGGCGGTATGGGAGACGAGGAGTGCGACATCCTGTGAATGGAAAGTGACCGAAATAAAATTATACTCAGAAACATAGTGTAATACATTTAAGTAGAGACATGTCAGAAATAAAGTCATGCTTAAGTACTAATAGTGGAAATATGAATGTCAACAATATGTAATGCACATGCGCCATAGTTATGCTTTTCAGGGAATGAAGTGGAAAATCGATTTAATAATATTTGAAAGGTAACTAATCCCAGTATTGCATGATCCTTCCAAAATTAAACATAGGTGATCAGGCTATGTATAATTTAGGAACAATAATGCACTGCTCGGATTAGTCAGACTAGTATTATGTTTAGATAAAATGAAATTATAATGCATGGTGTTTTAAGAAGATAAAATTTTGGTTATAGTTGGGGTTTTTTTGTTCGGAAAACCCAGCATTCTCTATAACCTTGGCTCTGATACCACTTACATCACACCTCATTGTGAAACACGAGTGCAACGATGGGTAGTACATTGCATAAGTTATAGGTAACACCATACAAGATTTAAAGGAAAACATTATATTTTACAACAAGTTTTACATCGTTTCAAAAGATAAGTCATAATACATTTAACACAAGTTCCCAACGATAACATCTGCTTTTAAACATTTGCAAAGATAACATAACATAAGTGAAAGAGTGCCCATGCAATATCGAAAATTCACCACTTACTTGATCACACGAAAACATGATAAAAGCAGGTCAACTATGGCCATAGTTGGTGAGTTCACAGGTTTAGTACACCAAGTAGTTTCCAAAACAGTAAGATCAATTGGTTGTCAAAGTTTCGAAAGGGTCCATTATGTATGCAGCGCATTTATGGCATAAAGGGTTCCACTACTTAAGCCGATTCAGCTGAATACATTGCCCCTACGTGCAACATGCTCTAACCTAGCATGAGAAGGTGATTCTATGCACTCCGGTTAGTAGAGTGAGGGTTGGCTCGTCCCTAAATAATAGCTATCCATAGATATCAGCGGCTCGTCCCGTACGGTGGGAGGGAGTTAATAAGTAGTGTGGTAACGAGGGACTTTTGATCGTACATATATAGGCGCCAAACATAAGCATACATACCGGTTTACAAGTATAGCGAGCATAGCTCGATGGATTGAATCGATTCGATAAATCCATAATTTCATAAATGCACAACCAATTTAGTTTTAAGTAATCATAACATGCTTTTCACCCCAAAAGAGTAAAAGCGGTAAAATGGAAATGTGAAACTCACCTTAACAAGTAAAAGCGTGGTACAAGAGCGAGCACAAGAAATATCTTAAAAGCAACCCTCGAGCGTAGACCTCCCGGCCGCGACCTATGGCAAGTAAAAATACTTATAAAATTTAAATGATATGCTCGGACAAAAGACAATAACTAACTAGTCACCCATTTAGACGCGTGAAAATACATTACTTATACCAAAAATATGTAATTGAACTAAATAATTTTCATAAAACTTACGTTTTCAACTTACGTAAAAGATTTCAAAATATATTTCAAACTAATAATTGTCCATCTTAAGACTTTACGTATTTCTTCATGTAAAATCTAAAATAGCCAAACATGTTTTAAAATACTTTGCGGCTAAACACTACTTTGACATGGCATCATATATATAATAACATGCTTATAGTAACTTTCATTATATTTTTATATTTAAATATTGGTATTGTAGTGTTCTTTCTTTCAATTCAGAATACATATTTACTTGGCTTCAAAAGTAGATTCTATATTATATAAGTCTCCTGAACAAAATAAATATTAGTTCAATTAAGATGTTTCACTTTAAACAAGCATGTGATGACTTGCATGGTTGTTTTAGTATACTAAAAGTATTAATTAAACAAGAGAAAATCAGTAAATACTTAGATGTCATATACTAAAAGTATTAATTAAACAAAAGAAAATCAATTAAATACTTAGATGTCATATGTGTACATAGTTCATGCATTTATAACCAACATGTCATATTCTCTCTTTTTTTGTAAATATATAGTTTACTCATTATATAAGAAGTTGATATGCTTAATAGCTAGTGCATCAAACATAATGTTCAAGTATATATGTTTTACGAAAGCTAACATGGGTGATTTATAGTCATTTATATCATTTTAAGGACACATGATACAAAGAGATAACTTAATTGTATTACAAAAAAATATGTAAACAGCAAAAGGCTCACTTTGGATTCGAAGTTTACCGAAATGTTTACTCTTTTGTTTTATAACTGATGCTAGTGATGAGATTGTGATACTTGGTTTATCTTCTCTTTACATATACCTTGAAATGGCTCCTAATTCCTCTATATTGTTCCCTGACATAGATATTCATATGTCTTTCTCCTAAAATCAGTTTGGTTTAATTTTAGTAGATAGCATGTACACGTATTTATGGTAATTATTTGACACCTCAATGCATTAGAATGTACACGTATACATATTAATGTAGTTGTATACATTAACAAACTCCAGCTCATGTTTACTTTGTGACTAAGTCAAAATATTACATTTTTTTTAGCGACATAGTGGAAAAGAAATCAAAACATCTATACATGATTTTTTTTTAATTTATAAAGTTTTAGGATATTGTACTAACAATTATATTAACTTGGTAAATACATATATAAATAAGTACAATACATTTTATTATTATTATTATTATTATTATTATTATTATTATTATTATTATTATTATTATTATTATTATTATTATTATTATTATTATTATTATTATTATTATTATTATTATTATTATTATTATTAAGTGTGGGTGACACTAACTATTTTAAAATAGTTTGAGCATATCATTTATTTAGTTAACGTTAAATAAAATTATAGGTTAGATGCGTTCATAACGTGAGGTGCCTAAAAATAAAGAACACGCTATATGAAAAGGACCCGACTAACGCAAAACTAGTTTAAAAGCATATTTTTGAATCAAATATGTTATAAAATACTATCGGTCACTAACTTGAGCTAAGACGGTTGTTATACATCTACAAGTCGATCAATCACAACATCAAGCAAAGGCGGTATGGGATAATGTCAAGATGCTTCTCTCGGGTTACGAATTAACTATGGAAGAGGAGAATCACAACTCTATGTGAATTTGAACACTTCAAGATGAAACCGGATGAGAGTGTCTATGAGTACTATGTGAGATTTCATAAGTTGGTGAATGATATGAGGAACATCGACATGACTATGCCTAACATTAATTTGAACTCAAAATTTGTGAACAACATGAATCCCGAATGGCACAAGTTTGTCACCTCTGTGAAGCTCACTAAAGGATTGAAGAATACAAACTATGAGCAACTCTATGCCTTCCTCCTGAGAATGAGAGACATGCTATGTTTGAAAAATTATTCTTAATCGGTTCAAAACCAACCGAGGAGAGACAAGCTCGTCTAATGACTCAAGCCGCCTTCTACTCAAACATGAATCACAACCAAAGCCTCATAAGTCATACCCATGGGTAATGGTAATCCAAACTCATTCCCGATCCTATGTTCAAACAAGGCGTCTTGATGCACGTGGGTAACATCATTAATCAACTAGCTCTTACGATTAGTCAAAACATGAATTCTCTCCCACAAACCAACAACAACCTCGAGCGACATCTAACCCACACAATCAAGCTCTTGTTAAAGATGGGAGGATGGGTGCAACCGATTCGGGAAAGACAATATGATCGGGGAAGAGGTGGAGCTGGTAGAGGTTATGTTGGTGTCGAATCGAGGAAGGAATGGTAATCAAGGTCAAGCTAAGCCGATCAAATGTTATAAGCTGTGGTGGTGAGGACACATTGCAAGGCGCACATCTCAAAGCGTCCCGAAATCGATTACTTCGGAGATAAGATCTTGCTTGTACAAGCTCGGGATAATGGTCTTTGCTTTGGATGAAGAGGAATTGTTGTTTCTAGGCGAGGGCAATGCCAAGACCTATGATGCGAGATGTGGATGAGCGGCCTATTCGGAGATAGGTCACAATCATCGAATGCCTTTCAAGTCGGCGATTGTGATGCATACGACTTCGATGTGGATGATGGACCTACTACACACACAATTTTTATGGCTAGCATTTCTCCAATGGTTTCTCCCAAGGTCTCTTCTTCACCACTGGTGGCTCATCCAAAGACAAACTCATCTCGAGGTATTAAAACTATACGATGATCTTGATGTGCAAAAGATGCATGACAAAGTACAATTAAGCGAAACTTTTGAATCAAATATTGAAAATATGGGTAATATCAATCTTGTCCCATATGATCAATATGTGAAACAAAGTGAGTGAAGTTATGCAGTGATGCATCTTCTGCGATCAACAATGACTATGTTCTTGATGAATACACTGCATGTGCCCCGATGATTCTGTAATTTACGAACTAAATGCCTATAAAGAACGTGTTGCTATCTATGAACAACGTGCAAAATTTGAGTTGACCTCGTGCGCGTGAATTGGATGACCAAGTGCGTACAATCATTAGAAAAAGTAATTTTCGAGAAAGTATTAAAACAAGAGTTAAATTCCTTGCAAGAAAAGCTTTCTAAAATTGCTAAGCAAAAACAAGAACTTCAAGAA